>JBBPUI010001283.1:0-10870 GCA_038094615.1 Heimioporus aff. retisporus | reverse complement strand
TTCCAAGCGCCTCCCCCTGCCCCCGCCCCTCCCCCCCTTGTTCACACCTTCGCCTCTACCCTACCCCTCCCACCTTTCACACCACCTCCTACCATGTCCACTCTCTCAAAGCCAGTCGAGCTTCGCATTGGCTCCCCTGACACCTTCGATGGCGATTACACTAAGGCTACCATCTGGTTGGATTCTGTCCGAACCTACCTCCTCGTCAATGAAGAGGTCTACAGCACCAAGGCAAAGAAGATTGCCTTCGCCCTCTCCTATATGAAGTCAGGAGCCGCCTTGACCTGGGCTTCTTCCTTCTGACAGAAGGCCCTCTCCCTGAATGCCAATGGCAATGCCAAAGGCTTCGGCGATTTCAAAGATTTCATTGTAGACTTCAAAACCACCTTCAAACACCACGACACTAGAGCTCTAGCTATCACTTGGCTCTCCACCCAACGGATGTCTGGCAATGCCGGAATCCCAGAACTCACTTCGTTTATCTCAGAGTTTCGTAACAAGGTCCAGATCAGCGAGATCGTGGACGAGAACGTCCTCATTGGATATTTCTCTACTGCCCTCCCAGTCCGTCTCATGCGACGCATCATGTCCATGGACACCATCCCCACCAAAATCGACGATTGGTATTCTAAGGCCGTTCACTTCCTCATGCAATGGGGAAAAGCTGAAGATATTGCCAAGAGGAATAAGTCCGGTTCCTCTACCTACCATTCGTTCACTTCCTCTCGCCCCTCGAAAGATCCTGATGCCATGGACGTCGATGCCATCAAACTTGGCAAACTCACCCCTGAAGAATGTTGTTGATGCATTGCTGAAGGACGTTGCTTCCGTTGCAGAAAACCTGGCCACCTCTCCAACGAATGCCCGGGCTCTAACAACCTCAGGCCGAAGAAGACTTCGGAGAAAAAGGTTAGGAAGGTTGAAGAAGTTCCCCAACTAAGAGAAGTTGAGGACGATGACGATGAAGAAACCATGGCTCGGATCTCCTTCGCCATCCCTGGTGAGGATTTTTAGATGGAGGGCATACCCCAACGCAACGACCCTCCTTTTCTTGTGTGTCTGTACTTGTATCGTCGATAACCAAACAGTCTATGCAAATCCCTGTTCACATCGTCGAACCTTCACACTTAAAAGCCGTTGGTACTCATGCTCTGATTGATTCAGGAGCACAAATCTCATGCATCGACTGGGACTTTGTCCGAAAACACAAACTCCCAAAAACCAAACTCGCCACCCCCATCACCGTCAACAACGTCAACCAATCTGTCAACAAAAATGGTCAGATTCGCTTTACCACCACCCTCTTTATCCGCATCGGGTCTGTGGCCCACCAAGTCACCTTCTATATCCTCAATTGCGGAAAAGAAAACGTCATCCTTGGACTCCCTTGGCTGAAGGAGGTCAACCCTACCATTGACTGGACCACTTGCGAGTTGTCTATTCCTCTAGAATCCGATCAATCCGACCGACTCTACCAAAAACACACCCGACCCCCTCCTCCGACACCTGCCACCCCCACCCTTCAACTGCCTTGCCATGTCAACGTCGACACCGTCTGGGACGGCCAACTCTTTGACTATATGCAGAAGGAGACCCAACAGCAACACCTCCTTCGCAACCACGATGTCCGAGTCATTCAACGAATTATCTGCTGCGGCTCTCGCTTCGTTCCAAACGCCACCATCGCCAAACTCACCACTGCCACTGAACTCGCTATGGCAGCTGAAAAGGCGAAACCAAAGCCTGTTCTTCCGCAAGAATATGCCGACTTTGCTTCCGTCTTCTCAAAGGAAGCAACCGACCATATACCCCCCAGCCGACCCTACGACCACGAGATTAACCTCGACGAATCCTTTACCCCGAAAATCGGCAAGCTTTACCCTCTCTCCCCTGATGAAAAAGCAGCCACTGAAGCCTTTCTTGACGAAAATCTAGCAGCTGGAAAGATCCGCCCATCGAACTCTCCCCAAGCTGCCCCCTTCTTCTTCATCAAGAAAAAGGATGGAGGCCTCCGCCCTTGCCAGGACTACCGATACGTCAATGAACACACCGTTCGAGACGCATACCCCCTTCCTCTTATCTCCGATCTCGTCGACAAACTCAAAGGAGCTAAAGTCTTCACCAAGTTCGATGTCCGCTGGGGATACAACAACGTTTGCATCAAAGATGGACACCAATGGAAAGCGGCCTTCATCACTCACAAAGGTCTCTTCGAACCCACCGTCATGTTCTTTGGACTGTGCAATTCCCTGGCAACATTTCAACGATTCATGAACGACTCCTTCAGAGACATGATCGCCAAAGGATGGCTTGTCATCTACATGGACGACCTCCTTATCTTCTCCCCCGATCCAAAGACCCACAAGGAACGCACCAAACGTGTTCTCCAACGAATGCAGGAACTCGATCTTCATCTGAAACTCGAGAAATGCAAGTTTGCAGCCTCTGAAGTTGAGTACCTGGGCATGATCGTTCGCCCGGATGAACTCGCTATGGACCCGGTCAAACTCAATGGTATTCAAGAATGGCCAACACCCTCCAAAGTCAAGGATGTTCGCTCCTTCCTTGGCTTCGCTAACTTTTACCGATGTTTCATTCCTAACTACTCTAACGTCGCTCGCCCCCTCCTTGACCTCACGAAGAAGAACCAGCCATGGAACTGGTCCCCCTCTTGTCAGGACTCCTTCGACGAGCTGAAAAAGCTCTTCCTCTCCCAACCGATCCTCCACCTACCCGACCCTGCCCGACCTTTTGCCATCGCCACCGATGCCTCTAAATATGCCTCTGGAGGTGTCCACCTACAAACAGATACCAATGGCGACTGGCATCCCTGCTCTTACCTATCGCAGTCCTTCTCCCCCACCGAGCGAAACTACGACATTTATGATCGCAAACTCCTCGCCGTCATTCGTGGCCTCAAAGCCTGGCGACACTACCTCCAGGGATCCCCTTTTCAAGTTCAGGTCTTCACAGACCACAAGAACCTGACGTATTTCCGCCAACCCCAAAAGCTCAATCGTCGACAGGCTCGATGGTTACTAGACATCTCTGACTTTGACCTTCGCCTCACTCACGTCCCTGGAACCTCCCTCACCACCCCTGATGCTCTTTCTCGTCGCCCAGATCTCCTCCCCACCACTGATGACGACAACGACAATGTTACCCTCCTTCCGGATTCGCTCTTTGTCAACGTTATCGATGTCGCCCTCCAGGAGAAGCTAGCCTCCTCTTCCGCCTCCAATCCCCTTGTGCTTGATGCACTTCGTGCCACCACTGGCAATGTCCCTGCCCGCTTTCGATCTCGACTCTCCGACTGGCAGTACGACGCTGGCGTCCTCACTTATCAAGGCCGTGCCTACGTTCCCCCTGACCTCCGGAAGTCCATTGTTAAACAACACCACGATCACTTCGCTGCCAGCCATCCTGGTTACCTGAAAACTCGCCAACTCGTCGCCTCTGAATTCTGGTGGCCTGGCCTTGCCCAATTTGTGCGGAAATACGTCGAAGGATGCACTTCTTGTCAGTCCGCAAAGACCAACACACACCCCACAATACCTCCCCTCTGTCCCATCTCCTCTTCCTGCTCTCGCCCTTTCCAGCAGGTTTCTTGTGACCTGATCACAGACCTTCCTCTCTCCAATGGCTTTGACAGTCTTTTGGTCATGGTAGACCATGGGCTTACTAAGGGGGTGATTCTCTGCCCTACGAAGAAATCTGTCTCCGCCAAAGGGATTGCCTCCCTCTTTTTTCACAAGGTTTACACTCGGTTTGGCCTCTACGACAAAATCATTTCGGATCGTGGCCCTCAGTTCGCCTCTGCCTTCACCAAAGAACTCGGACGACTCCTTGGATACAACCTCTCCCTCTCCACTGCCTACCACCCTCAATCCGACGGAGAAACGGAGCATGTCAATCAAGAAGTTGAGACCTATCTCTGCATCTTCTGCGGCAACTCCCCCTCCACATGGTCCCAGATGATCTCCCACGCCGAATTTGCCCACAATCACCGCCCTCACTCCGTCACCGGCAAATCTCCTTTCTTCCTCACCTATGGCTTCGAACCTTGTCCCCTTCCCACCGTCATTGTTGAATCCAACCTCCCAGCAGTTGAAGAATGACTGAAAGCCCTCTCCGCCGCGCGAGACAAAGCTCTGGCAGCTCATGAACTCGCTAGACAAGTCATGAAAGCCCGTTCTCATGGGAAATTTACTCCCTTTCGTAAAGGTGACAAGGTTTGGCTGGAAGCCCGTAACCTGAAACGCCTTATCTCCCATCCGAAGTTCGCTCCCAAGCAAGAAGGACCTTTTACCATTGTCCAGGTACTATCCCCACTCATTTACAAACTCCGCCTTCCCCATACCTGGAAAATTCACAACACGTTCCATGCTTCTCTTTTATCACCCTATTGCGAAAACGACGTACACGGCCCGAACTTCCCTTCTCCACCACCTGACCTCATTAATGGAGAAGAGGAGTACGAAATGGAAAAGGTAATCTGACACAAGGGAGCTCCGAACAACCGACGCTTCTTGATCCGATGGAAAGGATACTCGGCCGAAGAAGACTCTTGGCTTCCAGAATCGGAGTTCAGACATGCCAAGGAGATTCTTGCAGACTATAAGAAGCTCCACCCCTCCGTTTTCCCTTCACCCTCTCATCCACCACCATCTCGTCGAAATGCCCAACACCTCCCCTAGTCGCTCCTCTTCCACTGAAGCTGATGTGGGCTGGAACCTGCCTCCTGAACTCCCTCATCTTGAAACCTTGGACCATGCCTGGGACAGCCCATGGCCCCCCTCTCCCATCACCACAGAACCCATCGTTAACCCTCCCCGTTTCGCCTCTCGATTATGCTGCGACCCTTTCTCTTCCATTCAACAGGGACGTATGCTCTCATTTCTTGATAATTCTAACCTTCGTATCGCACTTCGAAACCACTTGGACCCCTCCTCTCCTCTTTATTCTCTCTTTCGTATATACATTGAACTTTCACACCTTCACTCTCACGCAGACCTCATCGCTGACGACACCACCTGCATGCACCATGCCTTCCGCATCACCGAAACCCATCACACCATTCGAGAGCTCGTTATATCCGCCATGCACCAACTGGAGATGGATGATCTAACCTCAGACATTCAACGCTACATGGAACATCTTAACACCAGATCTAACACTGACGAGCAATCCCCTGAGGCCTCTAGTGCCCCTTTGACCCTCAAGGAACTTGCCTCCATTGAGAGGACCGAAGTAGCATGGGAAGGCGAGAGAAACCACCCACTACCGGAGACCCACCCCCTCTACAACAACGCATGTTTCCATTGCCACCGCCTCTCTCATATCTGGGCTAACTGTGTCTACTACCGTTGCCGTCATTGCAACCGACATGCCCCAGGTCATTCGGCATACCAATGCCCCCTCTTACGTCGCCGGTCTCCCGCTCCCCTCATTCCTTCATCTTCCTCTTCCTCCTCCAGGTCTTCTTGTCATACTCGCAGGTCTCATGGTTCCTTGTCCTCTACGTCTACCCACCCCCTTGCACAGCGTCTCTCGTCCCCTCCGGTGCCTCACACTCCTCTCCCCATTCCCCCTCCCTCTGGTTGTCGTCATCGCCAACGTCTCCCCCGTTCCAACGCTGAACTTTGTCGACTTTCCGGCATGCCTGCCGATGGATCCCTTGACGTCGATGAAGAATGGGGATACCCTGATTACGATGCTTCTGCTATCGCCAACATGACAGGTTCCCCAGGTGGTGATCGTTGCATGGACCTTTAATTTGTCTCTTTTTACCTTTATTTCTCATCGCAATTTCAAATGTACTCTGGGGGTAATGTTACGATTCGCCCCTATTCTTTTTCTTTATTCATTGCTGCTTACTATCATCGGCCTTACCCGATGCTTCTACTTCGATAGAGTGCTCTAGAACACACAATGTGTTTGTCGCACACCCTTATCTCATTATCTTTACCTCTTCCTTCCTTTCAAATATTCCTCGCTTAGTCATAGTCATTCCATGACCTTCTATGACTTTCCATTGCGCAGTATATAAGCTCTAGTACCTCGTCCCTTGTACCCTAGCTTAGTTCTGCTCAATCTTACCTTGTTCCCCTTTGTTCCCCTCATCGTAACTTGCTGCTACCTCGTCGATAGGCAGACTTACACTCGAACCACCTGCTATACATCCTAGCAGGAAGAACCCTTGACCCTACGTTCTAGTTCTTTGAGCCTACGCTCATTCCTACCTGGACCAAGCGTAACACTTGTTAGTGTTAGATTTCGTGTTAAGATGTTCCATGTAGCACTGGATATCTGATGTCAACTCATCCATCTCCAACTGATGCATGGCGGATATGACAAGTTCCTGGGGGGTGTGGTGGGTTTCGGTGATGCGGAAGGAGTGGTGCATGCAGGTGGTGTCATCGGCGATGAGGTTGGCATGGGAGCGAAGGCGTGAAAGTTCGATGTACATATGAAAGAGGGAATAAAGGGGGGAAGAAGGTTCTAAGTGATTGCGAAGGGCGATGCGAAGGTTAGAATTATCAAGGAAAGAAAGCATACGTCCCTGTTGAACAGAAGAGAAAGGGTCACAGCATATACGAGAAGCAAAGTGAGGAGGGTTAACGACAGGTTCAGTGGTGATGGGAGAGGGAGGCCATGGGCTATCCCAAGCATGGTCCAAAGTCTCAAGGCGAGAGAGTTCAGGAGGTGGGTTCCAGCCAGTGTCTGCTTCAGTGGAAGAAGAGTGACTAGGGGAGGTGTTGGGTGTTACGCGAAGCGTACCTTGAGTGACCAAGACTAATGTCGAAGAGGATTCCTCGAGCAGGACACTCACAAAGAGGTACAACTCAGCTCGAAGAGACGAAGGGACGAAGGACCACTCCAAAGAGGAGGACTGAGGGATTGAGGTTCTGAGGACTGAGGGTGACTCAAGAAAATACGCTAGATTGCGCAGATCGAGAATAGAGTACATCGTTGTAAACGAACGAACTATATACTTGTTGACACGTAAGTGTAGAATGTCATAGAAGGGTGAAGAACAAAAGGACGTGTAAGCGTTGAAGGTTATAGAATGGAGAAGAACAAAGGGACGCGTAAGCGTAGAGTAAGCGGAAACACATAAGAAAGGAAAAGATGCGCAGCATCGGACGTGAAGGAAGACTGGTAAGTAGACAAAGGGGATAAGAGTATAAAGGAGAAGAATAACTGTAACATTACCCCCGTCCAAGCCTTGAAGTCCCTGACCTCAAGATCAAGCCGAGTCTGCCAAAGGTGGGGGAGGAAAAGATGCCGAGAATGCCTGAGAAGGGGAGAAGTTCTCAAAGGGGCAATCGGAGAAGATATGCCCGGCCTCATCGCAACGAGCGCAAGTGCGAGTAGGACAGAAACGGTCGGAATGACCCCAACAAGAGCAGGCGGAGCACTGGATAGAAAAGCAGATGTGGGACGGGTGTCCAGGAGCATAGATATGACAAGAGGGACAGCGATATTCAGAACAATTCTCACGATAATGTCCAGAACGATGGCAATGGTAACAAGTGGTAGAGGGAGTTGCCGGAGGACGAGTGATAGGGGAAGTGAGAGTTTGAACCGCAGAGGAGAGGATGCACTGCCCAGCAGGGTTTTGGAAGAACTGAATGTGTTCTTGGTTGAGGGAGAGGACATGTCGGTCAATGATGAAGCCGTCAGAACAAAAAGGGGGGGTCATTGATGTGATCATGGGGGATTAATTGGACTGAAGAGAGGCAAGAGGCAAGTGGAGGATTGGTAGAGGCGTCAGGAGGGGCAATCGGCAGAGGAGGGGGGGGAGGAGGAAGCAGAGAGGACGGAGGAAGAGGTAACGGTGGGAATGGATGTGAGAGAATTGAGGTATCTATCCTGCGCGTCACGAGGAAGAGAGAGGTAAATGCAACGGAAAGTGGGATAAAGAGTTGCAGGATCAAGTCATTCGACAAAAGTATGGAAACCATGAAGGTGAAGGATGGAAAGAATATGGTCCGGGAGACAATTAATCAAAAGGCGAAGAGGAAGTCCAAAAGCCGCCGGAAGATCAGAAGGGGCAGCCTGGAAATGATACGATTGTACTTTGGAAACATCGAGAAAAAGGCATACGAGCTCTTGGGAAATTTCATCTTCCTCATAGAGAGGGTCAATCTCGAGGGCGTGGACGAGGGTAGGATCAGTGAGGATGGTGGCGTAGAGGGTGTAGATGGTGGCAGTGGGTAAGAATGTAGGCTGTACACGTCTGGAGCGTAGAGGAGAAGAAATGGAGAGTGGAGACAAAGAGGAAGAGGAAGAATAGATGGACATGATGAAAAATAGGTGAGATGACAAAGAGGTTTACAAAGACAAAGAGAGAGAAGAGAAAGACAACAAGGATCATAAAAGGGGCTTTGTTTAATAGTTTTTTATGTGGACGGGGCAGTCGTCGAAGCGGCAGAAGTATTCATGTTCAAGGAAGTGGGAAGAAGATAAAGTGGGATGACGAAGAAGAAACCAACGTCTGGCACGAGTGCGAGGGGAAAATAGTTGAGAGTATGCAAGTTCGATGGGGATTGGGTCCATGCTATCGTAAGGAATGAGTTCATTTATAATCGGAGAGAATGTTCTTGGCATGACGGAGATTACTTTCCGGTTCCCAGGTATTTTCTGCTGCGGAATATCCCTTCCATGCGGTTAGGTGCTGATAACGGCCAGGGGATCCCTTGTGTGCGAGAATGCCATCAACTTCGTACTCTTCTTCTCCGTCAATGATGTCAGGGGGCGGTGTGGGAAATGAGGGACCATGTGTTTCGGTGGAGCGAAAGGGGGAAAGGAGGGTGGCGTGGAAGACATTGTGGATTTTCCATGTGGGAGGCAGGCGAAGACGATATGATAGTGGAGATAGTACCTGAGAGATCTCAAAAGGGCCCAGTCGTTTGGGTGCTAGTTTCCTAGAAGGGTAGGGAATGCGGAGGTTGGTGGCTTCTAACCATACCTTATCTCCGACCTTCCATGGGGAAAACTTTCGAGTGCAATGTTGGGCCATGAGACGTCGGGCTGACTCGTGTGCTGCCAAGGCTTCCTTTCGGGATTCTTCTAAGGCAGAGAGACGGGAGGAGAGAGCTGGGATAAATGTTTTTCCGAGAGGGGGGTAAGCACAGGGTTCGTAGCCCATCATGAGGGAAAAGGGGGATGTTTTCATGGAGGAGTGGGGGGAAGAGTTGTGGTGGAATTTGGCAGATGAGATGAAGGAAGACCAGGAGTGAGGTTGATTTCTGCAGAATAAACAAAGGTATGTTTCGATTTCCTGGTTAGTGCGTTCAGTCTGTCTGTCAGTCTGAGGGTGATACGCAGTGGATAATCGAACATCGTAGTGAAGTAGGCGAGCTAGTTCTCTGGCGAAGGGGGATGCGAATTGGGGGCCACAGTCAGAGATGATGGAGTCATGTAGGCCGAAACGTTTGAACACGTTGTTGAAGAACAGGAGGGCAATTCCTGTGGCGTCAATGGTTTTTAGACATGGCATGAGAATTACCCCCTTCGAAAGTCTGTGGTCGACCACGACCAGCAAAGAATCAAAACCAGACGAGGGAGGAAGGTCCGTGATGAGGTCCATGGAGAGTTGGCAGAAAGGGAGAGAGGTGGAAGAGGGGATGGGGGAGAGGGGAGGTGTAGTGGGATGTGTGTTGACCTTGGATTGCTGGCAGAGAGCACAGCCAGCGATGAAATTGCGGACGAAAGTGGATAGACCTGGCCACCAAAAATCTCGCTCAAGGAGGGTTTTCGTTCGGAAGAATCCCATGTGGCCCGTTGTGGGGGATGCGTGGAGGGAGTGAAACAGAGCAGAGCGAGAGGCAGGGGGAACATAGAGACGGTTGCGGAAGTACAAATGTCCATTGTCGAAAGACCAGTCAGCGAGGGAGGAATGGGGGAAGAGAGGAGAGTTGTCCTGCAGAGATTGGAGGGTGTGAATGACGAGGGGGTCTGAGGAGGAAGAACGGTGGATGTTATCTGCAAGGGCGAGGTCGAGGGCGGAGATGATGACCAGGTCGGGGAGGATCGAAGAGACGTTGTCCCGGGAGGTATCGACATCGACGTTCCGAGACAGAGCATCCGCGGGGGCCATGCGGGAACCAGGAGTGACCTGCCAGACAATGTCAAAGTCTTGGAGAAGGAGAGACCAACAAGCCTGTCGGTGAGAGAGTTTGCGGAGGTCCTTGAGATACGAGAGATTTTTGTGATCAGTGATAATGGTGATGGGGTGGGGGGTGCCCTGGAGGTACTGCCGCCATTCCTGGAGAGCTAGAATGACTGCCAGGAGTTCATGATCATAAATGTCGTAGTTTTGTTCGGCCGGGGTGAACGTCTGGGAAAAATAGGCGCAGGGGTGTGAGTCACCATTGGTGTCGGCTTGGAGAAGGACGGCACCGGCAGCCAGGAGAGAGGCATCCGACATGATGGTGAAGGGCTGGGAGACGTCGGGAAACGTGAGGACGGGGGAGGAGGAGAATCAGGCTTTCAAAGCATCAAAAGCACGCTGTTGGAGGGGGGTCCAGAGCCAAGGTTTGTCTTTGCGGGTAAGGAGGGTGAGAGGAGCAACCAAATTAGAGAAGCCAGGGATGAATTTGTGATAGAAGTTCGCGAAACCGAGGAAAGAACGAATGCCCTTGACTGAGGTAGGAGGTTTCCAGTCGGCAATGGCTGAGAGTTTTGCTGGGTCCATTCGTATGTGTCCCTGACCAATGATTAAGCCTAAGTATTCCATCTGAGGGGAGTCGAAGGTGCATTTAGATATTTTCAAAGACAAATTGTTTTCACGGAGACGTTGGAGGACTTGTTTAGTACGGGTGTGATGGAGTTCAAGGTCGTGCTGGGTATGGATGCCAATGGC
>JBBPUI010001282.1:0-10874 GCA_038094615.1 Heimioporus aff. retisporus | reverse complement strand
GAGAGAGAGGAGAGAGAGAGGAGAGAGAGAAGAGACACGAGAGGGAAGATCAAGAGGAGACTTAATTGATTTACAAACTGAGAAAAGTCCTCAGCGAAGTATGAGACTAAATACACAAGTTGGAGGCTATGCTAAGGGTAGATGGAGCGCGGACATGGCAGAGTACGTAGTGCTACATACTTGTGGTGCGTCACGCTAGTAACGGCAGGGAAGGCGGAGTGCTACAAAGGGAAGGCGGAATGCAACAACAGGGAAGAAGACGGAGACAAGGATCAGACAGTTGCCAGCAATGACAACTGATCGTAAGGTACAAGCGGAGAAGGAACGAAGGGACAGAATGAGACATTGGAACATTGGACATAGCAGAGGAAGGCGGATGTGTTGCCTGAAGGCAAAGGAGGGTGGCAGATAGGGGTGGATGTGGTCGGGCAAGAGAGCGAAGGCATGGGGCATGACACCATATGGGTGAGTTACAATAGCATCTACAGTGACCTTTCGATTAACTCTATTATGACCGTGCACAATTTCATCTGCTGTAAATGCTTGGGCAGGTGGCAGGATGTACTGCAATGCAAGAAATTGTGATGATGGTTCCAAGATATTGGAGGCATGAGAAGGTGCACAGGAATGTGAACCCAAGAGCCCTGGTGATGACGGATGACTAGAGAGGCAAGAAGACATGCGAGATATTGTATCGTAGTCATGGATGCTCAAACTGGCTGTGGTGAGCAATTCATCCACTTGTTCCAGGGTGCATAGCTGGGAAGGAGTGAATGAGGGCAATGGATGTTCCATCAAGAATGTGGCTGACCTTGTCATTCCATCCACCTCACTTTTATATGAACGATGATGGCACCTTCATTGTGTTGTAGCACATTGTCCTTGTCGCACTGATGAGTCACTGAAGTTGGTAACCAAATTAGGAAGTTTGGTTTGAGTTGCTAGAGTTGGTGACCAAATTAGGAAGTTAGTTCGAGTTGCTTAAGTACGCTAAAATTGCCACGTTTCTCTTTGTCCATGACCACCACCTTCCTCATTGTTGGCCACATTCCTGTCAACATTGCGCTCGCTGGCAACAATGACAAGTTCATGTCAACGAACGCAAGGTTCTCACATGAGTCTTCCTTACACATATATTGCAATGCTGTAGCTTACAGCCTGTTCATGCTCCCTTTCTTGTCAACATTGCCAGATGATCCAGCGAGAAACTGGCCCAGCCTGCCAATATTGTTCCCTCAACTGCCAGACAATACCATGCTGATGGAAATTGCAGAAGTGGTGTGTATGCCGTGCGAGAAGATAGACACCTGCTTGACGTTCAATCCAGGACTGAGACACACCTGACCACTGGGTCAAATGGGTACATTGTGCATGCGCATCCACACTGTCTGGTGCCGTCTGGCCACCAACACCCCCCCATGGAACCCAGACCTCGTCCAACTGACAGGAAGGCATCCGTTCAACAGCAAGGCGAAGCTGTCCATGCCCCCATTTTTTCCAAGTCCCACTGAAAAAGCCCGAGAACATTTGGTATGTCCACAATCAACATATCTCTTGCTTTATTAGTTGCTTGTTGTACATGTGGCATTCATTCATCTGTTTTCCTTTCTTTTTTTCATATGACATGTGGTGCTCATGACCATGCAACATCTAGGTGGACACAATTCAGAAACTGGATGTGGTCAAGCACCAGGATGCCCATGCATCAAAACAGCTCCTCTTTTTCGCATACGTGCTCACAATGAGGGGTGTCACCAAGGAACTGGACTATTTGGGACACACACTTCAAGACACGTTTGGGGTGACTGGGCATTCTGCAGAAGAGTTTGTTGCATTGTTTGTCAAGGTGAACAGGAACACCACCCTCTCTGTTCCTGACATCGTTGTCTGCTGAAATGATGATGACAAGCTTGTGTTGGCAAGGATGAGGCTATCATGGCAGTATAAGTAGTTTTACTTGTGTTTCATGTGGTTGCTCATTCTTTTTAGATACCTCCTCTCCCTACATTGGCGTCCATTCATGTTCCCCACATTGTCCATTCTGCTGTTCAACAGCATGCATTGACCGTCTACTCTTGCACCATGTTCACTCAACTGCTCCTGCTCTCTGTTACTCGATTGCTTGCCCAAATGGCAATGTATGTACTTTTAATTGTATTTGTTGATTGGTTGCTCTTTTTTTTTTCAGATGCCTCCTCTCCCTCCCCTCGCATTCCTTGCATTGTCTATTCAGTTGTTCATGAGCGTACATCGACCGCATGATCTCTACGCATTGTGTTTCTTCCACTGCCCCTGGTCCCTGTCTCTGTTATTTGGGTGTTTGCCCAACATTCCCTGCTATGCCTGTGCATCAACCAGGCACTCTGGTGTCACAGTGCTGTGTTGCTACTTTAATTTTACGTTCCCCATCACACTTGCCATACCTTTCCCATCCCACCTTCCTGCTTCATTTCTTGGGTCATGCTCACCCACCCTTGTCCTGTGGTCACACGTGCGCACACATGCCAGATGTATGCATGGTGTTATGCTTGGTCCGGGTAGGAACGAGCATAGGCTCAAAGAACTAGAGGACAAGGTCAAGGGTTCGAGGTGACAATGGAGTATTTGCCCTTGTAGGGTCAAGGGTTCTTCCTGCTAGGACGTATAGCAGGTGGTTTGAAGATAAGCCTGCCTACCGAAGAGGTAGCAGCGAGTTACGATGAGGGGATGAAGGGGGACGAGGTAAGATTGAGCAGAACTAAGCTAGAGTACAAGGGATGAAGTACCTAGGCTTATATACTATGCAATGGAAGGTCATAGAAGGTTGTGGAACAACTATGACTAAGCGAAGAACATTCAAAAAGAAGGGAAAGTAAAGGTAGTGAAGATAAGGGTGTGTGACAAACATGTTGCATGTTCTAGAGCACTCTATTGAAGTGGAAGCATCAGGTTAGGCTGATGATGACAAACATAGATGATGAAGAGAAAAGAATAGGGGCAAATCATAACATTACCCCCGGAATACATTCAAAACTGCAGTGAGAAACAAACAAGAAGGGAATGAATTAAAGGTCCATGCAGCGATCGCTGCCTGGAGAACCTGTCATGTTGGCATAAGCAGATGCATCATAGTCGGGGTATCCCCATTCTTCATCAACGTCAAGAGATCCGTCAGCAGGCATGCCAGAGAGGTGATGCAGTTCAGCATTAGAGCGGGGAAGCCATTGACGGTGGCGATGACCAGAAGGAGGGGGAATAGGGAGCGGGGTGTGAGGGATCGGAGGGGACAAGAGGCGTTGTGCAAGGGGGCGAGTGGAAGTAGAGGACGAGGTAGTGCGAGATCTACAAGAGTGATGGGACGAACGAGATGAGGAGGAGGACAAGGAGGGGACGAGAGGAGCTGGGGAGCAATGTCGGAGGAGAGGGCATTGATATGCCGGGTGGCCAGGGGCGTGTCAGTTACAGTGGCGGCAATGGTAATAGATACAGTTAGCCCAGATGTGGGAGAGTCGATGACAATGAAAGCATGCATGGTTATAGAGGGGATGAGTCTCTGGTAGAGGGCAATTTCTTTCGCCTTCCCAGGCTACCTCCATTCGTTCGATGGAGGCAAGCTCCTCGGAAGTCAGGGGGGCACTAGAGGCCTCAGGGGATTGTTCGTCAGTATTAGATCTCATGTTAAGATGTTCTACGTAGCACTGGATATCCGAGGTTAACTCGTCCATCTCCAATTGATGCATAGCTGAAATGACAAGCTCCTGGAGGGTATGATGGGTGTTGGTGATGCAGAAGGAATGATGCATGCAGGCGGTGTCGTCGGCGATGAGGTCTGCATGGGAGCGAAGGCGTGAAAGTTCAACGTATATGCAAAAGAGGGAATGAAGGGGGGAATTGGGTTCTAAGTGGTTTCGGAGAGAAATACGAAGGTTAGAATTATCAAGGAATGCGAGCATACATCCCTGTTGAATGGAAGAGAAGGGTCGCAGTGTATACGAGAAGCGAAGCAAGGAGGGTCAACAACGGGTTCTGTGGTGATGGGAGAGGGAGGCCATGGGCTGTCCCAGGCATGGTCCAAGGTTTCAAGATGAGGGAGTTCAGGAGGCGGATTCCAGCCCACATCAGCTTCGGTGAAGGAGGAGCGACTAGGGGAGACGTTGGGCATTGTAATGGGATGGTGGTGAGCGAGAGGATGAAGGAAAGATGGAGGGGTGGAGCTTCTTATAGTCTAGGAGAATTTCCTTGGCATGTTTGAACTCCAATTCCGGAAGCCAAGAGTCTTCTTCAGCCGAGTACCCTTTCCATCAGATCAGGAAGCGTCGGTTGTTCGGGGTTCCCTTGCATTGGATCACCTTTTCCATCTTGTATTCTTCTTCTCTGTCAATGAGGTCAGGGGGAGGAGAAGGGAAGTTCGGGCCGTGAATGTCATTTTTGCGATAGGGCAATAAGAGAGAAGTGTGGAACATGTTGTGAATTTTCCAGATATGGGGAAGGCAGAGTTTGTAAACAAGTGGAGATAGCACCTGGACAATGGTAAAGGGTCCTTCCCACTTGGGGGCAAACTTTGGGTGGGCGATAAGGCGTTTGAGGTTATGAGCTTCTAGCCAAACCTTATCTCCTTTATGGAAGGGAGTAAATTTCCCATGAGAACGGGCTTTCATGACTTGTCTAGCGAGTTCATGAGCTGCCAGAGCTTCATCTCGAGCGGCGGAGAGGGTTTTCAGTCGTTCTTCAACTGCTGGGAGGTTAGATTTGATAATGACAGTGGGGAGTGGATGAGGTTCAAAACCATAAGTAAGGAAGAAGGGGGATTTGCCAGTGACGGAGTGAGGGCGGTGGTTGTGGGCAAATTCGGTGTGGGAGATCATCTGGGACCATGTGGAGGGAGAATTGCCACAGAAGATGCAGAGATAGGTCTCAACTTCTTGGTTGACACGTTCTGTTTCTCCGTTGGACTGAGGGTGATAGGCGGTGGAGAGGGAGAGGTCATATCCAAGGAGTCGTCCGAGTTCTTTGGCAAAGGCAGAGGCAAACTGGGGACCACGATCCAAGATGATTTTGTCATAGAGGCCGAACCGAGTATAAACTTTGTGGAAAAAGAGGGAGGTGATCCCTTCAGCAGAGACAGATTTCTTCGTTGGACGAAAAATCACCCCCTTAGTAAGCCCATGGTCTACCACGACCAAAAGACTGTTGAAGCCATCAGACAGGGGAAGATCCGTAATCAAGTTGCAGGAGACCTGCTGGAAAGGGCGCGAGCAGGACAAGGGAATGGGGCAGAGAGGGGGGACAGTGGGGTGGGTGTTGGCCTTGGCTGACTGGCAGGAGGTGCACCCTTCAACATATTTCCACACAAACTGGGCGAGGCCAGGCCACCAGAACTCAGAGGCGACGAGCTGGCAAGTTTTCAGGTAACCAGGATGGCCAGCAGCGAAGTGGTTGTGGTGCTGTTCGATGATGGATTTCTGGAGGTTGGGGGGAACATAGGCACGGCCTTGATAAGTGAGGATGCCAGCATCATACTGCCAGTCAGAGAGTCGAGAGCAGAAGTGAGCGGGGACATCGCCCATAGTGGCACAGAGTGCGTCAAGCACCAGAGGGTCAGAGGTGGAGGAAGAGGCTAGCTTCTCCTGGAGGGCAACGTCAATGACGTTGACGAAGAGAGAGTTGGGGAGTAGGGTGACATTGTCATTGTTGTCGTCCATGAGGGGGAGGAGATCAGGGCGACGAGAAAGGGCATCGGGAGCGGCAAGGGAGGTTCCAGGGACATGGGTGAGACGAAGGTCAAAGTCCGAGATGTCAAGCAACCATCGAGCCTGTCGACGATTAAGTTTCTGGGGTTGGTGGAAGTAGGTCAAGTTCTTGTGATCAGTGAAGACTTGAACCTGAAAAGGGGATCCTTGGAGATAGTGTCGCCAAGCCTTGAGACCACAAATGACAGCGAGGAGTTTGCAGTTGTAGATATCATAGTTTCGTTCTGTAGGGGAGAAGGATTGTGACAAGTAGGAACAGGGATGCCAGTTGCCATTGGCGTCAGTTTGGAGAAGGACACCTCCGGAGGTGTATTTAGAGGCATCAGTGGCGATGGTGAAGGGTTGGGCAGGGTCAGGGAGGTGAAGGATTGGTTGAGAGAGGAAGAGTTTCTTCAGCTCATCGAAGGAGTCCTGGCAAGAAGGGGACCAGTTCCAGGGTTGGTTCTTCTTGGTGAGGTCGAGGAGGGGGCGGGCAACGTTGGAGTAGTTGGAGATGAAACGTTGGTAGAAGTTGGCAAAGCCAAGGAAGGAGCAAACATCTTTGACTTTGGAGGGCGTTGGCCATTCTCGAATACCATCGAGTTTGACTGGGTCCATGGCAAGTTCATCTGGGCGAACGATCATACCCAGATATTTGACCTCAGAGGCTGCGAATTTGCACTTCTCAAGCTTAAGGTGAAGGTCAAGTTCTTGCATACACTGTAAAATGCGTTTGGTGCATTCCTCATGGGTTTTTGGGTCAGGGGAAAAGATAAGGAGGTTGTCCATGTAAATGACAAGCCATCCTTCAGCAATCATTTCCCTAAAAGAGTCATTCATGAATCATTGGAACATTGCGGGGGAGTTGCAAAGTCCAAAGAACATAACAGTGGGTTCAAAGAGGCCTTTGTGGGTGATGAAAGCTGCTTTCCATTGGTGTCCATCCTTGATGCGAACATTGTTGTATCCCCAGCGGACATCAAATTTGGTAAAGAGTTTAGCTCCCTTGAGCTTGTCGACGAGATTGGAGATGAGGGGGAGGGGGTAGGCATCTCGAACAGTGTGTTCATTGACGTATCGGTAGTCTTGACAAGGGCAGAGACCTCCATCCTTCTTTTTGATGAAGAAAAAGGGGGCTGCTTGGGGAGAGCTCAATGGGCAGATCTTTCTGGCTGCAAGGTTTTTGTCCAGAAAGGCTTCAGTGGCTGCCTTTTCATCAGGAGAGAGAGGGTAGAGTTTGCCGATCTTCAGGGTAAAAGACTCATCGAGGTTGATCTCATGATCATAAGGTCGGCTGGGGGGTACATGGTCGGTTGCTTCCTTCGAGAAGACAGAAGTGAAATTGGTGTATTCTTGTGGGAGAACTGGTTTGGGTTTTGCCTTCTCAGCAGCCATAGCAAGCTCAGTGGCAGTGGTGAGTTTGGCGATGGTGGCATTTGGGACAAAACGAGAGCCACATTGGATGATCCGTTGGATGACTCAGACATCATGGTTTCGGAGGAGGTGTGTTACGCTTGGTCCGGGTAGGAACAAGCGTAGGCTCAAAGAACTGGAGTGGAGGGTCAAGGGTTCAAGGTGACAACAGAGTACTTGCCCTATAGGGTCAAGGGTTCTTCCCACTAGGACGTATAGCAGGTGGTTTCGAGTGTTAATCTGCCTACTGAAGAGGTAGCAGCAAGTTACGATGAGGGGACGAAGGGAACGAGGTAAGATTGAGCAGAACTAAGCTGGGGTACAAGGGACGAAGTACTAGAGCTTATATACTGTGCAATGGAAGGTCATAGAAGGTCATGGAATAACTATGACTAAGCAAAGAATGTTTGAAAGGAAGAAAGAAGTAATGATAACAAGATAAGGGTGTGCGACGAACACATTGTATGTTCTAGAGCACTCTATCGAAATGGAAACATCGGGTAAGACCGACAATGGTAAGCAACAATGAGTAAAGGGAAAGAATAGGGGCTAATCGTAACAAGGTGTTGCTGCTGGGTCTCCTTCTGCATGTAGTCGAAGAGGTGTCTGTCCCAGATGGTATCAACATTGACGTGGTGAGGGGGTCGAGGAGTGGGGGTGGCAGGTGTTGGAGGGGAGGGTCGGGTGTGTTTCTGATAGAGGCGATCGGATTGATCAGACTCCAGAGGAATGGACAACTCACGAGAGGTCCAGTCGATGGTGGGGTTGACTTCCTTAAGCCAAGGGAGTCCAAGGATGACATTCTCTTTTCCACAATTGAGGACGTAGAAGGTGACCTGGTGGGCTATAGATCCAATGCAGACAAAGAGGGAGGTGGTGAAGCAGATTTGACCATTTTTGTTGGCAGATTGGTCAACGTTGTTAACCGTGATGGGGGCGGCAAGTTTGGTTTTGGGGAGTTTGTGTTTTTGGACAAAGTCCCAGTCGATGCATGAGATTTGTGCTCCTGAGTCGATCAGAGCACAGGTTCCAATGGCTTTCAAGTGTGAGGGTTCGACAATGTGAACAGGGATTTGCATAGACTGTTTGGTTATTGACGATACAAGTACAGATGCACAAGAAAAGGAGGGTCGTTGCGTTGGGGTACACCCTCCATCTAAAAATCCTCACCTGGAATGGTGAAGGAAATTCGAGCCACGGTTTCTTCATCATCATTGTACTCAACTTCTCTTAGCTGGGGAACTTCTTCAACCTTTCTAACCTTTTTCTCTGAAGTTTTCTTCGGCCTCGTGTTATTGGAGCCAGGGCATTCGTTGGAGAGATGGCCGGGCTTTCTGCATCGGAAGCAACGTCCTTCTGCAGCGCATCGGTGACATTCTTCAGGGGTGAGTTTCCCGAGTTTGATGGCATCTACGTCCATGGCATTGGGGTCTTTCAAGGGGTGGGAGGACAAGGAGGAGGAGGTGAATGAATGGTATGTGGAGGAGCCGGATTTGTTCCTCTTGGCAATGTCTTCGGCTTTTCCCCATTGAGTGAGGAAATGAATGGCTTTGGAGTACCATTCGTCAATCTTAGTGGGGATGGTATCCATGGACATGATGCGTCGCATGAGGCAGACAGGGAGGGCTGTGGAAAAATATCCAATGAGGATGTTCTCGTCCACAATCTCGCTGATCTGGACTTTGTTGTGGAACTCCAAAATGAATGAAGTCAGTTCTGGGATTCTGGCATTGCCAGACATCCGTTGAGTAGAGAGCCAGGTGATGGCCAGAGCTCTGGTGTCATGGTGTTCGAAGGTGGTTTTGAAGGCAATGACGAAGTCTTTGAAGTCGCCAAAGCCTTTGGTGTTACCATCGGTTTTCAAGGAGAGGGCATCCTTTCGAAAAGAGGAAGCCCAAGTCAAGGCGGCTCCAGACTTCATGTAGGAGAGGGCGAAGGCGATCTTTTTCGCCTCAGTGCTATATACTTCCTCATTGACTAGGAGGTAGGTTCTGACAGAGTCTAGCCAGATAGTTGCCTTGGTATAATCGCCATCGAAGGCGTCAGGGGAGCCAATGCAAAGCTTGACTGGTTTTGAGAGGGTAGACATCGTTGGAGGAGGGGCAAAAGGCGGGAGGGGTAGGGTGGAGGTGAAAGTGTGGGTAAGAGGGGGAGGGGCAGGGGCAGGGTGAGGCACTTGGAAAGGGAATAGAGGGGGATGAGAGGCAGTTGGGGTGGGGGAGGGTGGCGTGGGACTTCTGGGGATTTGAAGCGCCGAGGAGAGTTGGTGGGCGAGGTCAATATCCTCCTGCTGCTCAGCGGCAGTGGGAAGGGTGGTGTCTGGGTCTAGATGAGATTGTTCAGAAGGTGAGGATGAAGAGGACGAAGTTTTGGAAGGGAGTTCTACTGTGGTGAGCCTGTGCGTACCGCGCAGAGCTCGTTCTCTGTGGGAGGAGGTCCTGGGAGGAATGGTGGAGGATCTATAGCAATGATAGTCCTAAAACGTAGAGCTTAGTTCTTTTGTTACGCTTGGTCCGGGTAGGAACGAGCGTAGGCTCAAAGAACTAGAGGACAAGGTCAAGGGTTCGAGGTGACAACAGAGTACTTGCCCTTGTAGGGTCAAGGGTTCTTCCTGCTAGGACATATAGCAGGTGGTTTGAAGATAAGCCTGCCTACCAAAGAGGTAGCAGCAAGTTACGATGAGGGGATGAAGGGGGACGAGGTAAGATTGAGCAGAACTAAGCTAGAGTACAAGGGACGAAGTACCTAGGCTTATATACTATGCAATGGAAGGTCATAGAAGGTTGTGGAACAACTATGACTAAGCGAAGAACATTCGAAAAGAAGGGAAAGTAAAGGTAGTGAAGATAAGGGTGTGCGACGAACACGTTGCGTGTTCTAGAGCACTCTATTGAAGTGGAAGCATCAGGTTAGGCCGATGATGACAAACATAGATGACGAAGAGAAAAGAATAGGGGCGAATCATAACACATGGATGCCAACATGTTGTTATGCTGCTGTTACCCTCTCACTGCCTCTGGGTCCACAGACCAACTTGCTTTCTCTGGGACCACCTGTCTACACAAATGCCCACGATCATAGTGTCTTCTGCCCAAGGATTGCACAAACCCATTCACCATGCTCTCACACCCAAACCCTGGGTTTCTTCTATCTGTGTTACACTCAACCAATGTGGCTATCACTGTATCCTAGATAACCTGCCTGAACACCTGTGTTTTCTTGTCCTACTCTTCACCCCCAATGCTTTCTCCACTCAGTTCATGGTTTGTTCCCCTGCACATGCTTTCCCCCATTCCTACATAGAGTCTACAGTAAGTGAGTAATGACTTCAATTTAGAGGACAAGACTGATAGAGGGGGGTAGGGATGGAATGGGGAGTTTGCAACAAAGTCACTCACCTTATATATGGAATTGGTGAATGCTTACTTGAAACATAGCCGAAGGTGATTGGGGTCCCATGTGACTCAGTTCATCTTTGTCTAGATCTCCGTGTTTGGACTTTTTAGCAGCTGTAGTCATACTGTCTCGTAAGGACCCTGAATAGTAACAACAGTCACAACACTCGCCAGATATTTCTCATGATACCCGAGAGCCAAGGCACGGAATTTCCGAAACGGGGGAAAAAGCAGGCTCCTTCCCATCCTTGTGCTGGAGGGAATGAGGACGATATCCTAATACATGTATTTGTGTATGTTGTGTACATCACGTGAAATTTAATCTCAGACAAACTTTATTCCTCAATCCCTCCAGCAA
>JBBPUI010001281.1:0-10887 GCA_038094615.1 Heimioporus aff. retisporus | reverse complement strand
CATTACTTAACTCGTTATCTGATTTTCTGAAACATGTCAAAGCCGAAATTGTATCTCTCGGTGGTGTGATGCACGCCCGATCGTAATATTTGGAGGCACTTGTAGCAATTCGGGTGACTGACCTAAACGTCACGGTGAGCGTAGACGACAGTCACCAGGATACGGCATCTGTGAGTAGGTCTTATCCCTGTTATCACTTCCTAGGCCGTGAATATGAAATCCCCGAGTCCGATATGTATTCTTCGCAGACTTGCGCAGCTATTTCAGGAATCAGTTGAAGGACTTAGACGACCCCCTACTAGTTCCGTCGCTATATCGTGGTCGCCGCATTTCTACGAATTTCTTACCGGTTCTATCCGTTTATGATGATCCAGAACTTCGTGGGTCCGTGAGTTGGTTAACTAGGTTTGGAAAGGGAGCAGCATCCCCAGTAAGCCAACTCGCAAGTTTGGTAGTCGTTTCCTAAAAAAGACAACTTAGGGCGCGTCGATAGGGGTGGCCATGGTCGGCACGGTACAGGCTGGACAGGAAGGGGTGCCGCAATATGGGTTTCTTGGGAGACGAGGGTAGAAACGAGGGAGATTCTCCCATCCTTGAGCCGCCGCGCCCGGCCGTTTGCGTAAGCCTAGACTGACTTTGTCGTCCGAATGCGATGCCACGGCGGGGGTCCATCTCGCGTGGACCCTACTCTCACCGAATAAACGGCCGAAGTGGGCTGATAATGGCAAAACCAACCATGAGGACTGAGATAGGAACTCACACCTGAGTGAGAAGAACGGCATGATGACCATGAAACAGGATGTGATGACGCATTCCAAGAAGCAGCAATAAAGAGTGGGCGACGTGGAAGCGGAAGTTGTGCTTGAAAATGAATCGGGGTCGCAACCTGGTTCAGCGTGAGATTGATCGTTCATGCCAAAAACGGTATATGTATCTGTCAATTGTACATATAGATGGAAGATGGTCCTTTTGCAAACACCCTTGCTCAATGAGCTGGAACTAGATTCGGATCCAGCCTAGCTAAGCATGTAGCAATGCCTCGGCTTGCGCAGACCTAGCAGCGATCTTGCACTTGAATGGAATCAGATGACTAGAAATATCAAAATGAATGTCTCCCATCAACCACCCCTGAATTTTATCATAAAGGCTACTCACGAAATCGCACCCGGATTGACGTCATATGTTGGAGTAACTTCGACGCCATCGACGACCTCCTTTGAAATATCGAGCACAGCGAGAGACATGGCGATCGAAATGAATAGTGCTGCCTCCGCCAAGTTAAAGCCTAAACAGGAACAGTTGCATGATTGCACCACCGGTCTTAAGTGGGTGCCCACCTGCGCAGATCCTAGCGTAGTAATGTCAGTAAGTGGTCTCTCCCTGCGCCATACACAATGTAACCTGCCTCCTTCCATATCCGAAACAGGCGTTCTGGGGGTCTGGCTGTGGGTCCTCGCCGAGAAAGCGTTCAGGGCGGAACACATCCGGATCCGGATATACACTCTCGTCATGCAGGACACCCCTGTACATGAACGAATGCATTATTCATGCAGTTGCACATGCAAGATCACCAAGATACTCACCACGAGTTTCCAACAATGTATGTTCCTTTTGGAATAAGGAATCCATTGGTGAAAATATCTTCCGAAGCGACATGTGGCATCGCTTTTGTGTTCGGGAAAATCGTCTCGAGTCTCGGTCAGGACGTCATCACAACATATATCGTACCTAACGGTCCAACTGTGTGCCATCGTAGGGTCTCTTTGCAGATTGCGTTGACATAGGGAAGAGAATCACGGTCGTTAATACGTGGCAATCTTTCAGTGCCCATAACCGAATTGATCTCTGCCTTCGCTTTTACTTGGACGTCCGGGTACAAGACCATTGCAAGGAAAAAGCCGTAGATAGCAGAAGCGACCTTATAATGACCTTCATCAACAGATAATCAAATATCTTGGAAGAAAGGTGTACCGTGTCCGATCCAGCTAGGAACTGAATCAACGTCGAGGCAAGTACCACCCATGGCCAAACGTACCTATATAGATCTGCCAGGATGTCCACATAATGAGATCCTCTTCTTCTGGACTTACCCCCCCTTCCAAGAGTGTAGACGAAAATGATGTAATCGCCGTTCCAGCAGCCTTAGAGCACGTAAGACAGGTCGAATCTATCACAAAAGATAGCAAGTTACCATCTGCTCCTTGACATATTGGTGGGGCTGTCGCACAGCTTCCATCACGGAATGTCGGTATTTCTTCGCGACCTGGAAGAAGCCCGTGCCTGGGAACCATTCTGGTAGATGCCTCACTATAAACCACTTCAGTATGCATTGACGACAACGGCTGCTTAGATCTAGTCATACGAGCAGGGATAGAGTCCACGAGAAACGCTCCAGGATCTGCAATCACAGAAATGACGTGCGTGACTTGCTCCGCCAGTTCCATGAATGGGTCTTTTCCTTCTTGGACATCATACCCGTAGGATACCTTGAGAATAATAGTAGCTGCATTGCTAATGGCAGTGTGTAGCGAAATAAGATAAAAGGTAAATCGGTCTTACCGGCGTACATGATCGTCCAGATCCTGAGGTTTCCTCAGTACATTGCGCAGAAATCGACGGGTCTGTTCTTCCTCGATAGGGTTAAAAACCGCAGCACTGTTCCTACTGCCAAACAAACGGGAAAAATGCTTTCGCTGTAGGCGCAGCCGATCGTTGTATTGCATAAAAGCCATCCCGTTGTTCAAACCGATCAACTCGGCCATAATGAGGCGTGGTCTTCCGGAACATTTGCCGCTCTGTTTCTCGAGTATTTCTGAGATGGCCTTGAATGAGTTCAGAATAACAAAACGTGTCCCCAGGAGATTTATAGTGGAGATATCTCCTGTAAAAAAAGGCGTTGAATGTAATTGCAATAAAAAAAATGAGATCTTTGTAGTACTTGCCATATTCCTTGCCCAACGCCGTAAAGTCTTCCCAAGTCTTCTTTGAAGTTAATTGGAAGAGATTCCCTACCACTGGCAACCCGGAAGGGCCGGGAGGAAGCGGCGTTGACATGCTCCAATCAATCAGTTGTTTGACAATGTAAAGTCCACCACCGAAGAGGCAAGCATTCAGCAAAGCCGACTCCAGCGACATTGTGTGGAAGGCAACGAGTGTATGCAAACCATAGCCTGATGAAGAAGCATTTATAAGTTACCATGCTAGCTCGATGGTTCCCAAGCAGATTACCGTTTATGAGACTTTAAAACACGGGGAGCTCAGGATCAAGCCCATTAGCTGCCTCAGGTGGTACCATGCGCTCAGTCGCAATATTCGGAACCCCTTGAGGAAGTTCCGGGCCATTACAACAT
This sequence comes from Heimioporus aff. retisporus, assembly GCA_038094615.1. Classification (NCBI taxonomy): domain Eukaryota; kingdom Fungi; phylum Basidiomycota; class Agaricomycetes; order Boletales; family Boletaceae; genus Heimioporus; species Heimioporus aff. retisporus. The sequence continues at coordinate 7,537 of JBBPUI010001281.1, read as the reverse complement.
CCACGACCCTGCATAAAGGCGCCACCGCGGAGTTGGTTGCGGCGACACTTCAGCATCGTCACCCCCAAATCTCGATTTTTCATAAGACACATTCAAGTTAGATGAGGAATCTCTTGCGTTGAAACATCGACAAGAATCCGAACTACCAGTTGGGGGAATCGGATTCTCACCGCCTTTATATCGGAAACAATCGACGTGATAAGAGGTTCATTTCACGGTGGTCTGAATGCGCTCCGCGAGAACCAAGATAGAAGCCTCAAGGATAACAGCCTGACCATTACCGATGCGCTCTGAACTGTTCCCAGCCATGTGAAACTTGATTGCTTGGCGCAAATTTTGAAAGGAAGAAAAAATCCGTTGGCCTTTTGCTGACCAAAACCCGGAAACATTACTCGTCAGTGTCCTTTGTGGTTGTTGGCTGTACGCTGTCAGACGACAAGAAAAATTAATGATACATATATACGAGGGATGGGGTACAAGTATCCTACCGCGTTTCAACATCTTTTGTACAGCCTCCGGGCCTGAAACCAGCGGGTGTTCCTTCTGAAGGCCTAATGAAACATACTTGTGTCGTCAGTGTTTGGTGGACTCACTCCCAGCACTCCCGCAAACCGAACAAACTTGCCGTACAGACTTGTCCATGCACATTCCGCTTCGCCTACTGGATGAGTGGCAAATGTTCTAGGTGTGGTGAGGGATGATGCTACAAAAGCACGCACACAAACGACTCACCAACTAAGGACGGTGATAAAGGGTCACAAGGAGGAATGTGGATGCTGGTATAAAAATAAAGGACGCCAGTTCCACGTTGGTGGCGGGGATCATGCTGGAATTAAACAAGGCATTGCTAGTAAGACGTTGGAAACACCCCACAAAACGGTGCGCGCGTCGCATCAAGCTGTCGAGGATCACGACGGGAATCCGGATGGAGAACAGCAGAAACTTGAATAGGGAGCAAGCAGGTGGTCTAAAGCCTGAGCATGACGACCGCATGCATGCACTCACCCTTTGGTTGCACTGTGCCGAAGCATCGGAGAGTTTGAAGTGTTCATTGAATTCTTTTGGAGCTGTTAGTCCACAGAGAAAGCGGCACAAACTCCGCTTCCCACCAACATTAAATCGCTCATGGTGGTCAACCGATCATCCACCCACGCGTGGCCCGTCGTCGGCCATCTGCGCGGTGTCACCATGTGCGACGTGTTTCCAGTGATCGTCATGTCGCGGGACACTCAATTTTACATCGCCGTCGCGCCAAACTTGCGGCGGGTCAACTTACATCCGACTGCCCCAAGTTCCTGTACCAGTTCTCTTACGCAGTTATCGATGCAGATCCAGCTCAGGCTGGGGTGCGGCACTCGGCGGCTGAACCCCGGGTTCCGTGGCCCTGAAATTCGCACTAAGCTCTGCAAGTAACGAAGCGGTGCCAGTTATCAAAGGGGCGCCGGCCGAAGGGCACCAGTATGAGCGAGGACTTGTGCTTCTGACACAGCTTGGAGCAGAAATTATTGAAGGTGAGCTTGTGCTCGATCAGACTCCGAAATCTCCCATAGTTTGATTGGCTCGTTGGATGGACTAACACAAACTTGCCCTTTTTTTAAAAATCCTCGCTTATTGTCTAGTCAGGCATGGCCTGTTGTCAGACAATATATGTGGGGTTTATGTACCACAGAACCAAGCCTGTATGTACACATTATATTATGGGTCTCAGTGAACCATGGGATTATAAAATTAACTAGCATGTTGGCAAACTTGTTTATTCACTAATATCACTATTGGCTATGCATTCCTATCTTTCCTAGCACTACCCTGTTGTATTTCTATTTATCGACATGATGTCGAGAGTGTAACACTTCCTACACCGACTTGCAACCTGCTAACACTAATCGTACAACCAGGCCTCCGATTGTGCAGACCTTGGACTGATCTGGCACTTGAACGGCAATGGATGGCTAGCAACACAAATAGAGTGTTAACCACCAGCCATATTATTACCTGCAATCTGACGAAAGAGGAACAAGTCGTCATGAAATACTCACGAAATTGCTCCGGGATTGACCTCATATTTTGGATTGATCTCAACACCGTCAATCTTGGCCTTTGAAATATCAAGCACAGCAAGAGACATTGCAACAGAAATGAACACAGCAGCTTCTGCAAAGTGAATACCTGACCGTGAGGTCAGTCAAGCACAAGAATTGACCGCCGGCCCCTGAATGGTCATCCTACCTGTGCAGATCCTAGTACATTTGTAAGCTCTAGCTCTATCCATGATGCACTAGATCATACCTCCTGCCGAAACCAAAGCAAGCGATATGGGGGTCGGGTTGCGGCGTCTCACCAAGGAAACGTTCAGGGCGAAAAGCATCCGGATCAGGATACGTGGCCTCGTCATGGAGGATTCCCCTGTGCACACAAATATATACACATCACGACACCCAAGATCAACACGATACTTACCACGCGTTTCCAACGATGTGTGTCCCTTTAGGAATCAGGAAACCATTGGAATGAATGTCTTCCGTGGCGACGTGTGGCATTGCTGTTTTTTTAGTTACTTGAGTACCGCACAGGAGTTACAGGACATGAAAAACTGTACCCAGAGGTGCAACGGTGTGCCATCGATGCACTTCTTTACACAGAGCGTCGACATATGGAAGTAAATCGCGGTCATTGAAAGACGGCAATCTCCCGGTACCCACTACCGAGTCGATCTCCGCCTTCGCCTTGGCTTGAACGTCCGGATACAAAACCATCGCAAGAAAAAATGCATAGATAGCGGCAGCAATCTGGAGGATGATGCGCATCAGCAAGCGCCAAGGGCTGCTGTCAAACATCAGGTTCACCGTGTCCGATCCAGCTACGAAAAAATAAAAAAGATACGGTCAAAGTCTTGGACATAATATTTTCAGTGATGCTTACCCATATAAATTTGCCAGGATGTCCAAACGATGAGTTCTTCTTCCTTTGGTGACAACCCTGCTTCCAAGAACGTGGACAAGAAGGAGGGAATTGATTTCCCCGCGGCCTTGTACAAATACGTCGGTTCCACGCGCAGTGAAAGAGATTGTAACCTACCATTTGTTCCTTGACATATTTGTGGGGCATCTGAACAGCCTCTGCCAAATATTCGCGGTATTTCTTTGCATCCTGGAGAAATCCAGTACCAGGGAACCATTCCGGAAGATGCCTCACTAAAGCCAACGTGAGCCCGCATTTGTCATCACGAAGTTTCAGACCTGGCGTACAAGCAGGAATAGAGTCTACCAGGAATTTTCCAGGGTCTGCAATCTCAGCGATCACGTGGGTAAGTTTCTCGGCCAACTCGATCATCGGATCGTTCCTCTCTTGAGCCGGATACCCGTACGATACTTTCAGAATGATGGCACCGGCAGTGCTGATGGTGCTGAGTCAGAAAGAGCGGCGTGAAATCGGACCCCACTGACTAGCGTAGATGGTCGATCAGATCCTCTGGTTTCTTCAATAGGTTACGCAGGAACCGACGAGTTTCCTCCTCCTCAATATGGTTAAAGGCGGAGGTGCTGATCTTGGTGCCGAACAAACGAGCAAAATGCTTTCGCTGAACGCGCAATCGATCGGTATATTGCTGAAACGACATCGCGTTGTTCAAGCCGACCAGCTCTGCCATGATCAGGCGTGGTCTATCCGAACTTTTCTGACCGTGTTTCTCGAGAATGTCGACAACAGCTTTGTGTGAGTTGAGAATAACGAAACGTGTTCCAAGAATGCTAATGGACGCAATATCACCTGACGAGATACAATGGTTGTGAGCGGGATCTAGCATGAGTCCAACCAAACAGACAAACCATATTTCTTTCCTAGCGCTGTGAAATCCTCCCATGTTTTCTTGGATGTTAACTGGAAAAAATTCCCCACCAACGGCAACCCAGCGGGACCAGGTGGAAGTGGAGGAGAGAAAGCTGAGTCAAACAGCTGTTTAATGAAATAAAGTGCTGCTCCCAAGATGCAGACACTCAGGAAAAGAACTGCCTGCGGCATGATGTGAGGGGGCTGCTCGTGTATCGGTATGGCATCATTCTTACGCGTAACCCCGCATCATTTATAGCGTTTGGACAAATGGTCGCCACTCAACTCGCCATGTCATTTTCTGAAACATGTTAAGCCGAAATTGCATTTCCTGGCGGGGTCATTACACCCCCGATCGTAATATTTGGAATCACAAGTTGTAGCGATTTGAGTGACTGACCCGAACGTCCCAGTGAGCGTAAATTACGGTCAGCTTGAGGTCTCGATGGATCATCATGTGACTTTGGACAGATCAAAGAAAGGCTGAGATAACTGGTCTTTTTATTGTATTAGACCAATGGATGAGACGTACCTACCCAAGTAACCCAGCTGTGAAACCGTTGAGTTCATTAATATTGGTGTGCCGAACTTGTGTAACGATATCAATACCAGGATATGGTGCCTGTGAATAGTTTTGATCCTGATTATCACCTTCATAGGCTGTGAATATAAAACTTTCCTTATCTTCAAGTTCGATATTCTACGACTCAAAGGCACCACTGTTAGTGCCGTCACTTTACCTTACCAGTCGTCGTATTTCTAGGCTTTTTTTACTGGTTCTATCCGTCCATGACGGTCCAGGGGAGTCAACTTCGTGGGTCCCTCAGTTGGTTAATTATGTTTGGAAGGGAAGCGACATCCAGAAAGAACCAGTCCGTTAGTTGGTAGTAGTCATTTCCTAAAAAGGAGGAGAGGTCGGGTTACCTCTCTAACTACATCCAACAAGATTCTCATGCACCCGGAAAGTGTTACGCATGACTAACGCTTGATGTGACTGAGGCTAAACATAGGATCTTTAGTCTGCAAATAGGCACGGCGCGGGCTGGTTCTCGACAGAAAAAAGCGTAATATCGTGTCGTCGTGAGTTCTTCAACACGCACGTTCGGTGCCTGTGCATGGTAATCCTCCGCGCAGATCCGCGAAACCAAACTCACTTCGCTGAGACAAGGCACGTCAAATTTACCCCTACACACGCAGTTGCGACAACGGCGCAACTCCACCCCGGCACAGCCGCGACGAGGTTGAAACAGCCGCCCAGTGATTTCCGCACTACGCGACCTCTCTGTTTTGGACGAGTCGGGCGGTGCTGGAGCTCCCTCCTCCCCATCGCAACGATCGTATCCCGCTGTCTGTTGCGCGAAGGCCGAGCGAACTCGGCATCGGCAACCGTCTCGCTGGGATCGCGATCGCCTCTACATCAGACGAACCATCTCGTTCGACCAACATCGTGTTCATGTGAACGCAGATGACCATCGTACGCCCTCACGAATTCGGTACGCTTCGGTCGGAACCCGATCACCATGCTCATCTTGATCGACGGGGGAACGACGTCCCAGCGATAAGACCGCCTTGTCGGTCCCGCATTTCAGCACGTTACATCTCATATGTCGTTGTACAAGATACGGTGACAACGAGCGTAGTTGTCGTCCAACGGAGGTTGGCTTTGCTGTCGTCGGATAGAGTGAAATCAGGGCGTTCGTAGATCTGTCACCGTGAAGAACGATTAAATCAGTTGTAGATGGTCGATATCATCATGAGCTCGAGCACCGTGGGCGAGTGTCAATACCCCCACGGCAACCTCAACACCCATGTCGCACGACGCCAGAAAAAGCAGGCGTCCGTCCTGCCGCCTGGTCGACCCCGCACTACACCGGAACGCCGAAGCCCTGTCAAGAGGTCGATCGACGCCAGCTCGATGGGACACCAACGCGTTCGTTCACCACGAAGCTGGAAGTATCAACACGCTGCCGTGCCTAGACACGAGCGGGCGTGGTAGCCCCCGTGCATCGTACCTCTAAAACGCGTTGGGGGGAAGCGTGCCGGAAGGGTGGGGGGATGGGAAGAGCGTGTCCTAGGAACTGTATTTGGCAATCCCATCGCCGTTCGACGACCTAACTGCATCTGGGCCCTATGCCTTACCTATCGCGTGCACGCCGTGTGCATACTACGTCATCCAGAAATGCGTACGTCGACGGGTGTATCCATCGAGTATATGGGTGCATGGTTACTACGAACACCGCGTTTACGGTAAGATTGGGGAACCCAGGCACCGACTGCGTGGTTCAGAGTATATGGGGGTATCATCGGACCGTGATGACGACAAAGTCTGATCATGGTGTCAGCCCACTGCACAATGTACACACGCTGGACGGGCGGATCTCGACAGCGCGACCCCCCACACCACCACCCATTCCCCAGAGTTCGCAGGTCCGCCCGATAAGCGAGTAGAAAGTCCGTGAACAAGGATATCAGCCGCCATGGCCCCCGCCCGCATAAGGCGTAGTGGTGTCCCAAAGAGCCGTCCGAAGGCTGGCCGTCGTGGCATCGCTGCGGCAGATGACCGTCAAAAAATATCGAGGTGAAACACGCGACATGCACGTACGTACTCCCAGTGGGTGTCGTAAACACCGCGTTATTGAATGCACTTCCGTCTTGGGTCCGTCTGTAATGATGGCATCGCCTCCTTGGCTACCCTGCTCGAAATCATATTCCCAGCGGATTCCGTAAAGGCCATATCTATGACACGTTGAGGGACAGCTTCACACGAGGTGGGTTCCTTCTTACTAGAAGAGATCATGCACCTGCTACAGGTATAGCATGATGGCGTCACCCTGCCGTTGATACACATATGATCTAGCCGCTTGCAACCCATCCCTGTGCATCGGACGCTGTATGGGAGGGATGAGATCCCCCCGTCTAGTGTAGCCGCTAGAGAGCCTGGCGTCAACTAGATACCGGATATTGACGCAAAATGAAACCAGAACCCTAGCGGACGCCCGTTGTAGTACCGCTCAATCCTCTTTGCACGCCCAATGCTCGTGCGCGAACACGTTGTCCCCCCCCACCCCGTCTTGGTCGTGTGCCATCCCAAGCCTCCTTGATACTCTGTGTCTTGCCGTTCGTCAGAGGTGGACGCGCAAACGGACAACTTGACGCGTCGTACCTCCGTCCGAGCGTCCCCCCATGGATAAAAGAGACCGCGGCCACGAGCGCACGCCACGCCACGCCCACCATCGTGGCACGCACAGAACCCCTTCCCCCCCAAAAAAAAACGCTCCTCGGCCTGAGCCTCGTGTGCGGACGGGGCATACGGCTTCGAGAGGGAGAGAAAGCGCGCGCCAGACATGCAGAACCTTCGCTTGGCCAGATTTCGAAGCGCGTGCGGGCGCGGGCGCCACGGGGGCCAGGCCCAGGCCCAGGTCCGAACCCCTCGGAGGGTTTCTCTTCCGCGATAACGCGTGTGCGTGGTGTGGTGAAGGAAACGGTATACATACGTGCGCGCGCGTGCCAAACAACGATCGGGCCACGTTCACGGCAAACGCGGGCGTTATTCAAATTTCAGACCGTGCCTTCGGATTCGGACTGCCAGCGACCCATTCGTCGATGTGGCCACGTTTTGGGGTGGGGGGGGGGCATCTTTCCCTCCCCCCGGGCCCGCCCCCCCCCCCCCCCCCCCCCCCCCACACCCCCACCGCAGTGCCCGCGGCGGGAG
>JBBPUI010001280.1:0-10923 GCA_038094615.1 Heimioporus aff. retisporus | reverse complement strand
GATTCAGCGGGGTAAATAACGTTCTCCAACACCTCAGCCAACCGTTGGGACCGTGTTTCGGGAAGTCGCTCTTTGAACGAGTCGAATCTTTGTCACCCGACGACGACTTGCCTTCTAACGGCTCACCTGAAATGGAACTTTTACCTGGTGACCTTCCTTCCGCGACTGGTTTTGGTGATGCCCCCGATGTTGACGAGCCGTCTCAGCACGATGAAGATATTAACATGGCCGATGAAACTAATCGAACACAGTTTGTAGAGGCGTTCGAAGGATGTGCGGCAGCATATCCGGGCGGCAAGATGTTTATGAGCGGTTTTCGGGATGACCAGTACGCATCACAGCGACGAGAGAATTTGTACTTTCCTTGGGCGTCGAAAGAGGAGTGGGCCTTTGCATCGTGGTTGTTGCGGTCTCGCCTTAGCATGGCGGCGATCGATGATCTTCTCTCGCTTCGTATTGTAAGTACTTTTCTCAAAGCTTCTACATTATATGTTGACTCTCGGTCAATAGATCAGAAACATCTCTCTTTCTTTTCGTACCGCCAAAGAACTTCGCTCTCGTGCGGAAATCCTCCCCGGTGGCCCCAAATGGGTATGTGAAACAATGAAACCTCCCCACCCCGTCAAACGACCGATTCATCTCTTCTATCGCAACCCCATCGACTGTTTACAAGCCCTCCTCAGCCATCCGCAGCTCGCACGACACATTTCATTCGTTCCAAGGAAAGTTTGGACGAGTGCCGCGAAGATCTGCCGTATCTACGATGAGTGGCTTAGTGGCGATTGGGCTTGGAAGATACAGGTGAGATTATATTATGTCTATATATACTCGTGTTCATGTCTGTCAGGAGGAATTACCTCAAGGTTCCACTCTACTCGGGGTCGTGTTGGCATCTGATAAAACGAACATATCTATCATGAGCGGCAACCGTATGGCCTACCCTCTTTTAATCAGCCTCGCTAACATTGACGCCGATATTCGCTGCAAGACTTCCCTCCACGCTTATCTTCTGGTCGCTTTACTCCCTATCGCAAAGTTTACGCACAAGACTACTCGCGTTCGCAGTCTTCTTCAAGATCGGCTGGTTCATGAAGCGCTAAATATTGTCTTAGCCCCTCTCAAGACTGCCGCTGAAGTCGGGATCATGATGAGCGATCCAGCAGGCAATTTGCGCTATTGCTTCACCCCGATCGCCGCGTGGATTGCGGATACCCCAGAGGAGAGCCTCTTGTCAGGGACCGGTCCCAAAGTATCACCGGTTACTGTTGCGTCGTCCAAGCAGTTCAGGGATGCTTATCGACACGAGCTCCGTACCGCGGATGATATCCTCGCCGCAATACGCACGGTCTGTTCAGAATGTTCTCCAAACGACTACGAAGGCTTTCTCAAGGCCGCAAAACGATTAGGCCTGAACGGCGTCGTCGACTTGGTTTGGAAGGGATGGCTCTTATCGCAGCCTTGCTACTTCATTACCCCGGAGGTCCTGCACCATTTTTTTAGGTTCGCGTGGGACCATGACATCCAGTGGTGCATCAAGGTGGTTGGAGCTGCCGAGATCGATTTCCGTTTCACGCTCGTCCAGACACTCACGGGGTATCGAATGTTCGATGAAGGGATTTCAAAGCTAAAACAAGTAACTGGCCATGATCACCGTGCGATCCAGCGCTATATTATAGGTGCCGTAGCCGGAAAAGCGCCGCGGAGATTTCTTATCGCTGTTCGTGCCTTGGTTGATTTCCGCTATCTCGCGCAAGCGCCCGTCTTCACTACTGAATCTCTCAAGAGAGTCGCAACTGCGCTGCAGGAGTTCCACGATTATAAAGACGCGATCGTACATAGCAGTGTACGGGATGGATGGGAAATACCGAAACTTGAATTGCTGCAGAGTGTTGTTCCAAGTATCGAACAGTCCGGGGCGGTTATACAATGGAGCGCTGACGTCACCGAGCACGCTCACGTCGATGTGATCAAAGAACCAGCTTGCGCGGGAAACAACCAAAACTACTATGGTCAGATTGCCCGCCATCTGGACCGGCTGGAGAAGTGCCATCGCTTTGATCTCGCAACATATATTGAAGAACACACGACGGACATCGACGAGGATCCCGACGACGAGGATGAGGACCATGAGCCGGATGGCGAGAAACTTGCTATTGCCGAGTACTTCACCCCGACGCGTCCAACGGTCAACTATTTCAGCATCTCGCAAGAACTCATCCAAGGGCTTCGTCCTTCGGCTCCCAAACCTTTTCGTATATTCGCGACCGCGACGACTGCTTTCTGTCTCGCAACGAAGCCCTCCTCAAGGCTGTCTCTAGGGGAAGCCGCCCTAAGATATGGACTCCCTGACCTCGTTACCTCTGTTGCAGATTTTTTCGATGGAGAACGCGACACGTCGTCTGCTGCTGATTGGAGGCTTCAAATTTGGCACAAGGTACGGGTTCAACAAGAGATGTACCACAAAAAAACCCTCGATTCCCCTCAAACTCTTCGTGCGATACCCCCTACTGGCACAAACCCGTATGGTCAGTACGATTCGGCGATTATCAGCCCCCAGAGTGACAGTGATTGGCCGGCAAGCGGCCTCGCAGGTCATTCTGTCGCCCAACTGAGGATTATTTTTCGGATCCTCTCTACCGACCGGTTCCTCATTTACATCCAGCACTTCCGTATTGTTCCCCAAGGCAATCCTACAAATACGAGCGCCGTAACGGGCATGCATGTTTTGAAGCGTGCTATCAGGGCAAATGGACAGCGTTTGGGCGAGCTCGTTCCCATTACCTTCATACGTTCCCCCGCTCACCTTATTCCTCACTTCGGTCACGAAGCACATCCTCGCTTGACCAAAAGCAGTAGCTACGAGTTGAGTACGGAGTTTTGGCTGAACAAATATTGGTCGAAGGAATTTTACTACGCTCTATCTCCCGAATTAGCTTAGACGTACCTGCGATTGTGTCTAGATCCGTTGATTACCTTGGGATTCTTTACTCACCTTTTCTTCTTACCATTTTACCGCAAGCAACATGTATGTTTAATGCTATTTTCAAGTCTCTACGACGACCGCTCCACACCGTACCACAACGCTGGTCACACCACGACGGCAACGGCAACGAAGACAAGGACGAGGGCAAGGGCACTGTGATAGGCTGCCTTTCCCAACCCACAGTCTTATACCTTATGCGCAACCACCACCTTTGGTCATGGCGGTGGCGACAACGATAAGCGTGAGTGCGAGGGTGCTGTAACAGGCCGCCTACCCTCACTCACAATCTCATCCATTTACGCACCAGACCCTTCAATCAAAAAATGTCGCACATCAATTGTTGATTGAAGTATGCGTACGCACAGCTCGCTAGCTCCCCGCTCGCCTCATGGCCCTGATCGCTCACTATCAACAGTCTCTACCAACCACGAGAAGGAAGACGGGGGCGCTGCAAAAGCCCCGCTACTCAGCTGCAACAATGCTCTAATTCCATAAACCATATCTGAATTGCCTCCGACCCGCCTCGTGTTCCATCTCGTTCCATCGCCTTTCGGCCTGGTTACGTTGTACCCACGTCGAGCATCCCGCATTTCCATCCGCACCGATTCCGTGGCTACTTCGCAAGCTTCGTTCTAACCAATAACATTACCATCAACTTTTCATCGCAGTCGCCCATGTCATCCACCAAGAGTTCTAATCCTGCAACGGCGCTCCGCCAAAGTGAGTTTTCTCGCCAAATTAGATCTCATTCTCCCATTTATTCTTTCTGACTTGTGACCGTCATGTCGCCTTGTGTTCTCGTTCCGTCTCTATGACGACAACCTGACACTGGTGATGAGACAGGTACCTCAACGAGTTTAGTAAAGCACTCGGCGTGTTCTCCTGGCGGAGGTGGGCAGGCTGCGAGATAAACACCGGAACCGCAATTGTATGTCCCCTTGTTACTTTTGTCTATTTTCATTCATCCGGACGCACCGCCCCCTGCGGCAGCAACCCCCCCACTGATTTATGACGGGGTTCCCGTCGAAGCTCGCCCCGCATGGAAAATCGCTCATCAATCGGGGCGGCGGGAGGGAGCGCCCAAAAGTCTGCCTGTGCCAACGCCTATACCCATGCCGAGGATCGAAGTGCCCAAACCAAGTATGCCTGCCTGGGCACAGTGGCGACGTATGTATCCCACTTGGTCATTGGGATACACTGAACCGGTTTACAGCAAATTTGGTGACGATGCCAGTGCTTACAGCACTCCACCAGTATCTCCACAACCAATGACGTGCTGCGCATGCGGGACTGTTTGGTGGTTGCCAATGGCCCACACTCCCGACGACTCGACAAGCATGATGAAATTACATATGGATTGGCCATTTTTGGCTTGGTACATTTTATGCTACCCATTCTCTCTATCAATTGACGTGGGACCCCAGGAAAGCGAGCGAGACGGAAACTTCCAAACGTGCTCAACGAGGCGACTGGGGAGAAGAGTACTATGTCACTCTTACCGATGACCAGGAGAGTCTGTTGACGAGGACGTGGATGTCGGCAAGAAATGCAAGAAGCCGCAGCACTGTCAGGAAACCCGGGCGTCCTCGCAAGTGACTTGGGTCGTCTACAGATCGTTATCAACTCATCCTATCGTCGATTGTATTTGAGTTATTGTCATCGGTCGGTGATAGATCACGCGCTATGTACTGTATTCGATTTGGAAGCTCCTGAGTATAGCGTGATAATATTGTCTGTCGAACAACATATGTCCGAGTATGCACTTTCCATACATGGCATCAGCCAGCGGCAGTTAACTTGGCCTTCCTGAGTAGGATAATCGGGTCTTTATCGATGCGTACGATCACGCCATCAAGTTGGCGAAAGTGCGGCTGTTTCGCGTTTCTCCGGCTTCTCCCAATCATGGCCAGTCTGACCAGTGAGCGGGCAGCGTCGACCTCACAGGCAAGACGATTGACTTCGGTGATGAAAAGTCTGAGTTTGTTTGTTTGACAGCCACTCCGACTAGCACATACTACACCCTACAACAACCTACGTGTGAGTTTTTCGTCTCTCAGAGATCCGAATAAGGCGCCCACCGAAAATTGCAGCTTCCAAGTCGTGTAGCTCCGGACTTCAGGGCTAGAAGTGACGGATTACGCAGTACCATGGATGATTTGCTCAAAAGCGACACGGAACATACGCACTGGGAGTTGAGCGAGGAGGAGAGCTTGCAGTTATTGAAGTTTCTTTTCCCAGATGAATGCATACTTCAAAAGTGGGGAGCCCTAGAAAAAGCGGGAGGCCCTTTCACAATGTCGCAAGTACTGGGATTTCTCGAGGCTAAGGGGATGTACGGTCGCCCTACGGACGCGGGACCGCGGCTACCTTCTGGATCAAAAACGCCTCAAGTCAGAGCTAGCGTATTGAACGATCTAACGGCACCTGTGAAGCGCTGGCTACCTAAGTCAAAATGTCCTGACCTTTGTGCCGATGCATCTGCCAAGCGCGAAGTTCCTCTAGCGCATTTCTTCAATGCTCTGCTCCAGGCTGTTAAAGTGGCGTGTGGCCTTAATTATCTGTGAGTTTTTCATTCGATTTTTGACTTGGTTATGCAATAGCTCACCGATCTTCGCCAGAAAGTGGAACGGCAAATCATCGACCATACCCTTAAAGGGCTACGGTCTAGACTCTAAAAGAAAACCCGATATCACGTTATTCGAACGAAAGGGGGATACCTGGCCCCACCTCGTCTCGTTCTGCGAGGTGAAGAATAAAGCGGACGCATCCACTGACAGAGAGTCGTACATAGAAGTAGCCGGTAAATCGGCCTGCTTGCTGTTCATGCAAGACGGCCGCCACGTTGCCCCATCCATTCGTGTCCTTGGCTCTCGAATTTACTTCACGCTTTTCGATCGGGGGGGATCTATCTCTACCTGTGGGTTCGACATCCACGACTCACCCAAAACACTCCTACGCATCCTCATCGGGCTTTCGTGTTACCTTGGAAAACCCGATATTCTTGGCTCCGACACTACTATTACTTGGGAGAAGCGGAGACGGCGACAGGAAGCGCCGCGAAAAGCCTTGGCGATAAATGTGCGCACGGAGTTGCAGAGCATTTCCCTTCAGATCAAACTTACCAAGCTTCTATTCATCTCTGACTGTCTAGTCGGGCGGGGCTCGACAGTGTGGAAAGGTGAGCTAGCGGGCTATCTCAAGCGGCCGAAGATCTATGTTGCGGTCAAGGACTGCTGGATAGATCCTCTCAGGAAGTTTACGGAAGGTGCGATACTGCGGGTCCTCAACAAAGCTGAAATCGAGGGCATTCCAACTCTCATCCACGACGGACAAGTTACAACGAAAATATACGACAAAAATGGCAAACAGACTACGGTAAATCAGTCCACGCATTGCGCTCGTGCGACGTTGCAGCGGTACCCCAATAGCCAGGGTACATTTCAGCTCCGGGTACTATACCGCCTAGTCACCGAACCTGTAGGTTCGCTCGTGACAGATTTTCGAAGTCTAGGAGAGCTTCTCGTCTCGTTCCTGGACTATGTCGTAGGTAACCACCTCTCCGTTTCTGTGTCCAGAGCATTGACTGACCTGGTATTTTTCAGCGCACAAGGACGCCCTCGAAAGGACCGGCATCTTGCACCGCGACATAAGCCTCGTCAACCTCCTACTCGCGTTTCTACAGACCAAATGGAGCAATCATCGTATATTCATGAATCATTTGCCATTGGCGTCGCGGCACGCACTGTGTACAAAGATTGAAAACTTGCAACGACGCGGGATACTCGGTGATTGGGGTTACGCGGTTCCAATCGTGCCCAGTCCTTCGTCTTCATCGACGGTCCTCCCCACCCCCGTGTCGAGCCAACATTCTCATACCCTATCAAACACTACCCCTTCCACCCTTGTCGAGCGCAATTCCGACATGCCAGGTCTACACGATGAGCCACGGAACCGACCTGGGGACTCAGCTGTCAAGAATAGCGTATATACAAAACTTATTGGCTCCAAGGACACCCCTCGGCTGACTCCGCTCGCTCAACTCTCCCCCGACCATGACGTAAAGTTGGTGAATCCATCCGAAGACAAACGTGCTACTGATGATGCTAACCCACTCCATCGGACGGTCAGGACTCTAATTCTTGTACTTTGTTCAAGCTCATTTGTGTTACAGGGTACGTGGTCGTGGATGTCCTCTGAGTTGGTCATGGCGGGTCCCAATCAGCCGGTCATCCACACTGAACTCCATGACCTGGAGTCTTTTTTTTATGTCCTGGTTGGGATAGTCATCCTTTACGACGAACCGGGAAAACTCAAGCCCGACAAGGACCTGGAACACTCCTTCGACAAACTCTTCAATACTAGCGAGCCGAGTATCCTCAAGACTATCATCATGCAGTCAGACCTGACCTGGGTTCCGTATATCATCAAGCATGTCTCGCCTTACTTCCAACCTATCATTCCGCTTCTTGGCAAACTCCGGCAAGATATTATCGTACCTCTGAAGAGTGACGCCGAGGGCAATTTTATTCGCAACGTCCCCTGCTCTCATGAAACGGTAATCCGATATGTTGTTTCGACGCTCAATGATCTCCCAGAAAACTCTTGGATTCCGCGTCCCCCCCTTGATGGACACGAAGACTCACTCGCTCCACCGGTATCCGACGAGGAAGATAGCATGTCGAGCGATTCTGACACCGACACGGACGATGACCATATTGAAGATGCCTCGCCTACGCCGCCGCCTGTGCTGCGAAGGGACGTCAACGGCCGTCTTGCTGCTCACATGGTTGCTCAGAGCAACCTGGAGTTACGTCAAAAGCGACCCATGCCGTCAGAAGATGAGCCTCTCGCAAAGCGTCTTCGGCCATCGGATCAACGAGGAACCCTGACCCGTCCTACACCTGTCAGGGGACAAACCATGAGCGGGACTTTGAGCAAACGTAAATTGTAATCACTGTGATGTTTTTTAGTTGTCCGTTTTACATCATGACACTTGTTCGTTTACATGTTTCTACTACTAGTTTACTACGTGTTTGTTGTAGCTAAGTGAGTTGTAGCCTTGCTTCAACAATGAGGCCGCATATCGGAGGACCCGACCTCTATAAAGTCTCCAAGTGCCATGGTCTTCACATCCCAGCAGGTCTTCGATCATGCCTCCCAAACGCAAAGGGGCCAGTGATAAAACCAGCGGTTCTATTTCACACGCTACCGCGGGAGACTCTTTGCCTGCCTCTAAACGACAGAGGGCTGAGGCATTGTTCGACACTGACCCTCCCGGTAAGCCTTTATCTCTCTCTCTCTCTCTTTTCAATCAACTTCTAGCGTCGTGAATACTAGAGGACAGTCAACCTAGACGCTCCTCGCGCGCCGGACGGGGAAATGGAGGGCAGCTCCAGCAGCTCCAACAGCTCGAGCGCATTCAAGTGGCTAAGGCTTCGCGTTCGTCCAAGCGGGGCCTCAATACTGCTACGCAAGGACTAGGCGTTAATCCGATGGCTCCATCTTACGAGGGTACAGAAGAGGACGAAGAGAGTCAGATTCCATCCCGGGTGGCGTCTTCAACTCCAGCAACGCATTCCCGACCGTCATTCACACGTGCCCACGCTGGAGAACAGTTCGGCTTCATGTTACCAGCGCAGAATATCGACGATTCAGACAATGGAGCGTCACGCTTTCGGAACAGGTAACTTCGTCTCTTTGTTTTGTTATCCATTCACAATTTTCGCTAGGCCCTCGTCGATTGCATCGTCTTCTGCACCGTCATCCCGCAGCGCTTCTGTATTTTCGGCTCCGTTGTCGCGCGGGGGTTCAACAATCCCCACATCTCGTGTTTCCTCTGAATGTGCGAACACTGACTACGGTTACGACGACCTCTACGTTTCTGCACGTTCTCTCCAGCTTCACGTTGACAGTGCCCCACAGACCCAAACCTCGTGTCACACATTGGAGGAGCCCATGCATACCATCTCGGACTTGTTGCGGACTACCTCCTCGGTTCAGGCTATCGAAGAATTGCCCAACGCGGATCCCCCATTGTCGCTACGAGGTAGCCAGTTGCATCGAACGCATTCCTTCGCCAAGATCCCTTCAACCATCTCAAGGACACACACCATGCTCGCTGTGGAGGACCCGGACCCCGACCAAGAAAACCATGTCATCGACGAAACGTCTCTGAGCGATGATGAATACATTGCTGAGGCGGCTCTCCATGGTGTTTGTGAGTATCAGATCTGACTCAGTCCCAAAGTGCTGAATATTCATCTTCGGACAGATCACGCCAAGTACCAAAGTCTTGATCAAGCTCATGGTAAGACCTTTCCCCCTTTGCGATTATGTGTGGCTGCTACCATTTCAAACAGATTCCGAACGGCTGGATCATCCTGACCATATTGATTCCCAGCATGGCTGACTTTCTCATGTGACATCCCGCTCAAGTATGTTCACGAGGATTACACATATGGTACTAACCGTATTATCTACGTGAGGTTGAAGATGTTGTTGCTCAGCACAGCCAGCGCAGCCATGCACCCCATCTCCCGAACAATGCGCAACTACTGGCGATACGCAACAACCAGCCCACCCAACATTCATGCAGTGTCAGCTGCAACAGCTCTGTGAATGAAATGGACGAGTTGGATGCTCCAATCTCAGCTTCCCTTCAAACCCCAGCAATAGATGGCCACGCTGAGCATTCTGAATCTTATCCACCCCATGTCGCTACTAAATGTGAGAATCCTTCGCAGCTCCAGTTCTATCCTCTGGCCATCCATGACATTATCAAACAAGCAAAACAAATTTCTCATTCTGAACTTGGATCCATCAATTCAATCTCATTCCACCCCCAATTCAACATGAAGGCTATGGCATACATGAACGAGGCAATCGCGGAAAGACGTAAAGCAGGTCTACTCATCCCCAATGGTAAGTTGCTTTACCTCATCAAATTTTATCTCACCATTGCTAAGGTGGTGGCCTCAATGTGCATCTGATATTACCAAGCTGGTAAGTGGTATGATTTGTTGCGAGAGATCATACTATTGAATATGAATGCCAGCTCTGGGATGATGTCAGAAATTGGCACTCAGCTCTCAAGAAAAGGGTGCGCTTTTTCACTCAGGAGCACTACCAGTGGGATCTGCAAAACTGACCTTCTGTCAATGCTGGCATTGCGAAAGCTCTTCTTGAGGGGGGTGCGTTCTTGAAAGATGGGGTGGATGAAGATGTAAGTGAAAAAAAAAAGAGATTCTATGCAACCTCACTGCAAGCAGGGCCGTACGAACAATTTAGCGCACCCCGTGCTTTCCACCATTATTATCGATTTTTTTTACACAGGTTTGCATTCAGTTGGTCAACTCTTCCCGGAGGTCTATTCCGCAGAAGTCCCTTACCCCACTGTTGCACTTGCAGTGACTGCAGTATGTGGTTACAGACAAATGATTGTCTCGTCTGACGTGTTAATAGATTAAGGTTGCACTGGACAAGATCGTGATGGAAGGCAAGGATGTTTCATTCAAACGTGACATTTACATGGACATCTACCTTGATCTACTTGGCCTCATGTCTAAATGTGACACCTCTGCCATCCATTGTGCCAAAACAAAAGCACTTCACATGCAGTGGGCAAAAATTGGGTGGTAAGTGGTACAGTGCATTTTCAAATTTGTTTGATGATTACATCAGGAATGGTAATGAGATGCGTACAATGACAGGGTTTGATGTGGATCTTGATTAGGGCTAGATATGGCTTGGCATGTGCCTTGAATTTGTAATTACAGCAGGGAGTGCAATTACATCATTACTTCTGGCATAGACAAGGCTGGGTATCACTGTGACAAGCTGTAGGCTTTGGTCCTGTAATCTCTGGATAGTGCAGGAGCTGACTAGGACAGGCTGCCATATTCTGTAATTGAATTTCAGCTATATTTTTGCCTTCCTTGCCT
>JBBPUI010001279.1:0-10924 GCA_038094615.1 Heimioporus aff. retisporus | reverse complement strand
CAGACGCCTTCAATGGCAATTATACTAAGGTAACCATCTGGTTGGACTCTGTCTGAACCTACCTCCTAGTCAACAAAGAAGTTTACAGTACTGAGGCAAAGAAGATTGCCTTCACCCTCTCCTATATGAAGTCAGGAGCTGCCCTGACCTGGGCCTCTTCTTTTCACAAGAACGCCCTCTCCCTGAAAGCTGATGGAAATGCCAAAGGCTTTGGCAACTTCAAAGACTTCATCGTCGCCTTCAAAACCACTTTCGAACACCATGATATGCAAGCTCTGGCAATCACCTGGCTCTCCACCCAATGGATGTCTGGCAATGCCAGAATCCCAGAACTTACTTTGTTTATTTTGGAGTTTTGCAACAAAGTCCAGATTAGTGAAATTGTAGATGAGAATGTCCTCATTGGATATTTTTCCACAGCCCTCCCAGTTCATCTCATGCGCCACATCATGTCCATGGACACTATCCCCACCAAGATTGATGATTGGTATTCTAAAGCTGTTCATTTCCTCACCCAATGGGGAAAAGCTGAAGACATCACCAAAAGGAACAAGTCCGGTTCCTCCACATACCATTCGTTTACCACCTCTTTGTCCTCTCACCCCTTGAAAGATCCTGACACCATGGACATTGATGCTGTCAAACTTGGCAAACTCACCCCCAAAGAACATCACTGCTGCGTGGCTGAAGGATGTTGCTTCCAATGCCAAAAACCTGGCCACCTTTCCAATGAATGCCCTGGTTCCAACAACCCAAGGCCAAAGAAGACTTTGGAGAGGAAGGTTAGGAAGGTTGAGGAGATTCCCCAACTGAGAGAAGTTGAGGATGACGATGATGATGAGGAAACCATGGATTGAATCTCCTTCACCATTCCAGGTGAGGATTTTTAGATGGAGGGTGTACCCCAACGCAGCAACCCTCCTTTTCTTGTACATCTGTACTTGTATCCTTGATAACCAAACAGTCTATGCAAATCCCTGTTCATATCGTCGAACCCTCACACCTGAAAGCCATTGGAACTCATGCTCTGATTGACTCAGGAGCACAAATCTCTTGCATTGACTGGGACTTTGTTCAAAAACACAAACTCCTGAAGACCAAACTCCCCACCCCCATCACCATCAACAATGTTGACCAATCTGCCAACAAGAATGGTCAAATTTGCTTCACCACCTCCCTCTTTGTCCACATCAGATCTGTGGCTCATCAAGTCACATTTTACATTCTCAATTGTGAAAAAGAGAATGTCATCCTTGGACTTCCTTGGCTTAAGGAAGTCAACCCCACCATCAACTGGACAGCTCGAGAACTGTCCATCCCTCTGGAATCTGATCAATCAGACTGCCTCTACCAGAAACACACCTGACCCCCTCCTCCAACTCCTACTGCCCCCACCCCTCGATCCCCTTGTCACATCAACATCAACACCATCTGGGATGGACAACTTTTCGACTACATGCAGAAGGAGACACAGCAACAATATCTCCTTTGAAATCACAATGTCCAAGTCATCCAATGAATCATTCAATGTGGTTCCCACTTTATCCCAAATGCCACCATCACCAAGCTCACCACTGCCACTGAACTTGCCATAACTGCTGAGAAGGCGAAACCCAAACCCGTCCTTCCACAGGAATACGCTGACTTTGCTTCTGTCTTCTCAAAGGAAGCAACCAACCATATCCCCCCTAGCCAACCCTATGACCACAAGATCAACCTTGATGAATCCTTCACTCTAAAAATTGGCAAACTCTATCCTCTTTCCCCCAACAAAAAGGCTGCAACTGAAGCCTTTCTCAATGAAAATCTCAAAGCTGGCAAAATCTGCCCATCCAACTCCCCCCAAGCTGCTCCTTTCTTCTTCATTAAAAAGAAGGACAGAGGCCTTCGCCTCTGCCAGGAATACAGATACATCAATGAGCACACCATCCACGACACCTATCCCCTCCCCCTCATCTCCAACCTCGTCGATAAACTCAAAGGAGCCAAAGTCTTCACCAAGTTTGATGTTCGCTGGGGCTACAACAATGTCTGCATCAAAGATGGACACCAATGGAAAGCAGCCTTCATCACTCACAAAGGTCTCTTCAAGCCTACTGTCATGTTCTTTGGACTCTGTAACTCACCTGCCACATTCCAACAATTCATGAATGACTCCTTCCAAGACATGATTGCCAAAGAATGGCTCATCATCTACATGGACGACCTCCTCATCTTCTCCCCTGATGCCAAGACCCATGAGAAATGTACCAAACGTGTCCTACAGCATATGCAGGAACTCGATCTTCACCTTAAGCTCGAAAAATGCAACTTTGCAGCCTCAGAAGTCAAATACCTGGACATGATCGTTCACCCTAATGAACTCACCATGGACCCGGTCAAACTTGATGACATCCAAGAATGGCCGACCCCATCCAAAGTCAAGGATGTCCGCTCCTTCCTTGGCTTCACTAACTTCTACCAATGTTTTATTCCCAACTACTCAAACGTTGCCTGCCCCCTCCTTGACCTTACCAAGAAGAATCAACCCTGGAACTGGTCCCCCTCTTGCCAGGACTCCTTTGATGAGTTGAAAAAGCTTTTCCTCTCACAGCCCATCCTCCACCTCCCTGACCCCACCTGACCCTTTGCCATTGCCACCAACACCTCAAAGTATGCCTCAGGAGGCATTCTTCTACAAACTGACACCAATGGAGACTGGCACCTGTGCTCTTACTTGTCACAATCTTTCTCCCCTACCGAACAAAACTATGACATCTATGACCATGAACTCCTCGCTGTCATTTGTGGTCTCAAAGCATGGCAACATTACCTCCACAGCTCCCCCTTCCTGGTGCAGGTCTTCACAGATCATAAAAACCTGACCTACTTCCAACAACCCCAGAAACTCAATCGTCGACAGGCTCAATGGTTACTCAACATCTCAGACTTTGACCTCTGCCTCACCCATGTCCCTGGAACATCTCTTGCCACCCCTGATGCCTTGTCTCGCCACCCTGACCTCCTCCCTGCCACAAATGATGACAATGATGGCATCACCCTCCTCCCCAACACTCTCTTCGTCAATGTTATTGATGTTGCCCTCCAAGAGAAACTGGTGTCCTCCTCTGCCTCTGATCCCCTTGTGCTTGATGCACTCCGTGCCACCATGGGTGACGTTCCTGCTCGCTTTCGCTCTCGACTCTCTGACTGGCAATACGACGCTGGCATTCTTACTTATCAAGGCTAGGCCTATGTTCCTCCAGACCTCCGGAAATCTGTTGTTGAGTGACATCACGATCACTTCACTGCCGGCCACCCTGGTTACCTGAAAACCCGTCAACTGGTTGCCTCTGAATTTTGGTGGCCAGGCCTTGCTCAATTTGTGCAGAAATATGTTGAAGGTTGTGCCTCCTGCCAATCGGCCAAAGCAAACACACACCCCACCATCCCTCCTCTTTGCCTGATTTCCTCTTCCTGCTGCCATCCCTTCCAACAGGTCTCCTGTGACTTGATCACAGATCTCCCCCTCTCTGATAGCTTTGACAGTCTTTTGGTTGTGGTAGACCATGGGCTTACTAAGGGGGTGATTCTCTGCCCTATGAAGAAATCCATCTCTGCCAAAGGGATTGCCTCTCTTTTCTTCCACAAGGTTTACACTCGGTTCGGCCTCTATGACAAAATCATCTTGGATCATGGCCCACAATTTGCCTCCACCTTTGCCAAAGAACTTGGATGACTCCTTGGATACAACCTCTCCCTCTCCACTGCTTATCACCTTCAGTCAGATGGAGAAACAGAACGAGTCAACTAGGAAGTTGAAACCTATCTCTGCATCTTCTGTGGCAACTCCCCTTCCACATGGTCCCAGATGATCTCCCATGCCAAATTCACCCACAACCACCACCCTCACTCCATCACTGGCAGATCCCCCTTCTTCCTCACCTACAGCTTCGAACCTCGCCCCCTCCCCACTGTCATTGCTGAATCAAACCTTCCTGCAGTTGAAGAACAACTGAAAACTCTCTCTGCTGCTTGAGATGAAGCTCTGGCTGCTCACGAACTTGCTAGACAAGTCATGAAAGCTTGCTCTCATGGCAAATTCACACCCTTCCATTAAAGCAACAAGGTTTGGCTAGAAGCCCACAACCTGAAATGCCTTATCTCCCATCTGAAGTTCACACCGAAGCAAGAAGGACCCTTTACCATTGTCCAGGTGCTGTCTCCACTTGTTTATAAACTCCACCTCCCTCATACCTGGAAGATTCACAACACCTTCCATGCTTCCCTCTTATCACCTGTTACACTTGGTCCAGGTAGAAACGAGCATAGGCTCAAAGAACTAGAACATAGGGTCAAGGATTCAAGATAACAACAAGGCACTTGCCCTGTAGGGTCAAGGGTTCTTCCTGCTAGGATGTATAGCAGGTGGTTCAGGGGTAAGTCTGCCTACCAATGAGGTAGCAGCAAGTTACAATGAGGGGAGTGAAGGGGAATGAGGTAGATTGAGCAGAACTAAGCTAGAGTACAAGGGATGAGGTAACTAGGCTTATATACCACGCAATGGAAAGTCATAGAATGTCACGGAACAACTATGACTAAGTGAAGAAAGTTCGAAAAGAAAGAAAAGTAAAGATAACAAAGATAAGGGTATGCAACGAACATGTTGTAGGTTCTGGAGCACTCTATTGAAGTGGAAGCATCAGGTTAAGCCAATGATGACAAGTATGAATGACAAAGAAAAGAATAGGGGCAAATCATAACATCACCCTATCACAAAAATGATGTACACGGCCCAAACGTCCCTTCTCCCCCACCTGACCTCATTGATGGAGAAGAAGAATACAAGATGGAAAAAGTGATCCGACACAAGGGAACTCCGAACAACCAATGCTTCTTAGTCTGATGGAAGGGTTACTTGGCCAAAGAAGACTCTTGGCTTCCAGAATCGGAGTTCAAACATGCCAAAGAGATTCTCTTGGATTATAAAAACCTCCACCCCTCTGTTTTCCCTTCATCCTCTTGCCCACCATCATCTCACCGCAATGCCCAATGTCTCCCCTAGTCACTCTTCCTCCATCGAAGCGGATGCTGGCTGGAACCTGCCCCCTGAACTTCCTTGCCTTGATACTTTGGACCATGCTTGGGACGGCCCATGGCCCCCTTCTCCTATCACCACTGAACCTATTGTTAATCCCCCTTGCATTGCTTCTCAACTTTGCTGTGACCCTTTCTCTTCTATTCAACAGGGATGTATGCTCTCTTTTCTTGATAATTCCAATCTTCGTATCTCCCTTCATAACCATTTAGAACCTTCATCCCCCCTTCACTCTCTTTTTCACATGTACTTTGAACTTTCACACCTTTGCTCCCATGCCAACCTCATCACCAACAACACCACCTGCATGCACCATGCCTTCCACATCACCAAAACCCACCATGCCCTTCAAGAACTGGTCATATCTGCCATGCATCAGTTGGAGATGGATGAATTGACTTTGGACAATCAGCGCTACGTGGAACATCTTAACTCAAGATCTAATGCTGATGAACGGTCTCTGGAGGCTTCTAGTGAACCCTTGACCTCTGAGGAACTGGCTTCCTTAGAATGAACCAAAGTAATATGGGAAGAAGAAAGGAATTGCCCTTTGCCCACAGACCACCCCCTTTACAATAAGGCCTGTTTCCATTGTCATCGTCTCTCTCACATCAGGCTGAATTGCATCTATTACTGATGCCCTCATTGTAACCGCCACGCCCCAGGACATTCTGCTTATCAATGTCCCCTTCTCCACCATCATTCTCCACCTCCTCTCGTCCCCTTGTCATCATCATCCTCCTCTTGTTCCTCTCGTTGTTCTCACCAATCTTGTGCTTCCTCTTCCTCCACTGCCACTCGCCCCCTTGTGCAACGACTCTCATCCCCTCCCATTCCTAACACCCCCCTCTCTATTCCCCCTCCCACTGGGTGTTGTCATCGCCAATGTCCCCTTTGTTCTAATGCAGAACTCCATCGTCTTTCTGGCATGCCTGCCGAAGGATCTCTGGATGTTGATGAAGAGTGGGGATAACCTGATTATGGGCCAAAGAACATGATGGTAGGTTCAAAGAGTCCCTTGTGGGTAATAAAGGCTGCTTTCCATTAGTGCCCATCTTTGATGTAGACATTATTGTATCCCATTGTACGTTGAATTTGGTGAAGACTTTGACATCTTTTAATTTGTCAACAAGATCAGAGATCAGAGGTAGGGGATAGGCATCTTTGATGGTGTGTTCATTGACAAATCTATAGTTTTGACAGGGATGGAGTCCTCCATCCTTTTTTTTGATGAAGAAGAAAGGTAAAGCTTGCAGAGAGTTGGAAGGACAGATTTTTCCTGCTGCCAGGTTCTCAGCAAGGAAATCTTTGGTAGCTTTCCTTTCTTTGGGGTTGAGGGGGTAGATCTTCTCAACTTTTGGTTTGAAGGTGTCATCAAGGTTGATCTTGTGGTCATAGTATTGTGTTCTTGTACTTTGTACAATACCTTTGATATGTTCAAACAGACTTGGTTACTTCCGTATTACATAATCATTGGGTAGATAACCTTCATATTGGCTCATCTACACCTCAATCACTGACTCCATTGTGTACTAAGGTGAGACTGATCCACTCTTCGTGTACATTCATTGCTCATACCCTGTAGTATCACTCTACAGGTATAATATACTAGTTACTGACTTTGTCATGTACTGAGTATCACTCTACAGGTTATGAGCCCTGCGCTCTAGCCAGTCAATCATGCATATACTCATGTTAAAAATGCGCATATATTCACAGGATGACTAGTACTATGTCTGATGAGATTAAGCTTCCAAAGCTGGATGTGTCCAGCAAGGAATGGATGACCTGGAAGGTTCGTCTACAGCTTGCTGTTGGGAGTCAAGGCCTTGGAGGGTATCTCGACGGCAGCATTCCAAAACCTATAGATCCTGCAGTCGGGAAGTCAGTCAGATGGACAGCGACTAGCACAGAAGACAAGAAAAAGGTTGAGGAGTACAAGAAGAACTGTACTACCTGGCTTGAGAAGGACATGAAAGTGTGCCACCTGATGGCAACCACTCTTCCAAACACATTGTTCATCCATCTTGTGGGCAAAGACTCTGCCCACAAGTATTTCACCATGCTGAGTGCCTTGTTCAAGAAGCGATCTATTGTCGTCAGAGCCGAGATGTGTCATCAGCTTGGTGAGCTTAAGCTGAAGGATGGTGGAGATGCACATGTGCATATAGAGAAAATTATCATGCTACAAGAGGACTTGGCCTCTATCAGATGACCTGTTTCAGAGGAGGATCTCTTTAACATCTATATGCATCGTTACCATGCTCTTACAACCCTGGTCTTGCAGCACTTTCATCTACAATACGGCTACAAGGGAAAATGGTTACTTCAACCGACTTGATGGATCTCATTCTTGAGGAGTATGATTGACTTGTGCTACAGGATGGTGGAAAAAGCAAATGGTCTGCTGGCAAGGATGCTGTATTTGGAGCTGACACTTCATCCCAGTGGAAGGGGAAAAAGCAGTGCTTTGATGGCAACAGCAACAACTGTGGCTGGAAGGGCCACAAAAGCCGGGACTGCTGGGAGGAGGGCAGTGGAAAGGCCAGGCAGGCTCCTAAAGGCTGGAAGTCATGTGGCAAGAAGTCTAAGGAAGAAAAGAGTGCAGGCAATAAGGCTAAAGCAAAGGGGACTGCAGCTGCAGCATCTGACAAACCCAATAGCACATGGCTAGCTAATAATGCCGACATCAGTGCATTGGTGGCTGGTGGAGAGACTGTGCCTGAACTTTATGACAGCGGTGCTTCACAGCACCTATCTCCTTGCTGTGAGCAGTTCATCAATTTCATGTCAATTCCACCTAGGCCAATCAGGGGTGCTGATAATGGGACATTTGATGTGATCAGTTGAGGGGACTTACCAGTTTACCTCTCCAATGGAAGTTTGTGGTCATGTTTGCTTTTGAAGGATGTTCTGTATGCCCCAAGCATGCGGGTGACTCTCATGTCAGTTAGTCGACTTGCGGCTGCAGGATATCGTGCTGTCTTTGATGAGCAACTCTGTGAGATTTTTGATGCTGAGGGGACACTTGTTGGTCAAATAGAATCTTTGAATGGCCTCTACAGGACACATGAAGGTTGTTCCATCACAGCTGCAGCAGCTAGTGGAGGTTGGCTTACCATGGAGGATCTCCATGCTTGTCTGTCTCACATTGGAGTTGGGACAATTCAGCAGATGCTGGCAAGCAGGATGGTTACTGGGGTGATGTTGGACCCAGAGCATGCAACAATGGGTCAATGCACTTCTTGCAAGTATGGGAAAGCAGTTCACAAGCCTATCAGGAAGGTTTGTGAGCCAGGTCACACTGGGAGGCTTGGCGAGGAAGTACATACCAACATATGGGGACCATTGCCCGTGCAGACCCCAGGGAAACAGAGCTACTACTGCTTGTTTGCCGATGACCACATGTGCTTCACATGCATGGCCTTCATGGCTGCTAAATCCAAAACATTCACTGCTTACCTGGATTTCAAGGCATGGCTGAAGACACAGCATGGCACATCTGTTAAGCACCTGTGCTCTGATCGTGGAGGGGAGTACCTGTCGGATGAGTTCATGCATCATTTAAAGGCTAGCGGGACCGAGAGGAAACTCACCACCCATGATACACCTGAACACAATGGAGTTGCCAAGCAGTTGAACCACACTCTTGTTGAGCATGTGCATACAATCTTGCATGCAAGCAGTCTGCCGAAGACATTGTGGGGTGAGGCACTTTTGCATGTCGTCTGGGTTAAAAACAGGTCAGCTACCAGGTCATTGGACAGCAAGATGCTGTTCGAAATGCTGTATGGGAAGAAGCCTGATTTGGGGAGCTTACCTTCTTGGGGGGCTACCTGTTGGGTGCTAGGGAGGGTTGCTGGGTTGGTTTCGATGCTGAGTTGACAGCGCACTGCATCTATTTGCCCGATCAGCACATTATCATTGTTGAGCGCAACATGATGTTTAAGCAGGAGGAGGTGGTTTCAGTTCAGCTTGAGTCTGACACTGTTGGGGAGGGTCAGGAGGATGTTGCTGCTGAGCCCACCAGGAACCTACCAGAGTCTGCCACATGGCCTGTCAAGGACCAGCTGTTACGCTTGGTCCAGGTAGGAACGAGCGTAGGCTCAAAGAACTGGAACGCAGGGTCAAGGGTTCGAGGTGACAACGGAGTACTTGCCCTGTAGGGTCAAGGGTTCTTCCTGCTAGGACGTGTAGCAGGTGGTTCAAGTGTAAGTCTGCCTACCGACGAGGTAGCAGCGAGTTACGATGAGGGGGACGAAGGGGAACGAGGTAAGATTGAGCAGAACTAAGCTGGGGTACAAGGGACGAAGTACTAGAGCTTATATACTACGCAATGGAAGGTCATAGAAGGTCATGGAATAACTATGACTAAGCGAAGAATGTTCGAAAAGAAGGAAGAAGTAAAGCTAACAAGATAAGGGTGTGCGACGAACACGTTGTATGTTCTAGAGCACTCTATCGAAGTAAAAGCATCGGGTAAGGCCGACGATAGTAAGCAACAATGAATAAAAGGAAAGAATAGGGGCGAATCGTAACATTACCCCCGGAGTACATTCAAAATCGCGATGAGAAACAAAAGGTAAAAGAGGAAAACAAACTAGAGGTCCATGCAGCGATCACCGCCAGGGGAGCCAGTCATGTTTGCGATGGCGGAGGCGTCGTAGTCAGGGTATCCCCATTCTTCATCGACATCAAGGGATCTGTCAGCAGGCATACCAGAGAGGCGACGAAGTTCGGCATTGGAACGAGGGAGGCGTTGACGGTGACGACGGCCTGAGGGGGGGGGAATGGGGAGGGGAGTATGAGGAACAGGAGGAGATGAGAGACGTTGTGCAAGGGGGCGAGTGGAGGACGAGGAAGTACGAGATCTATGAGAGCGACGAGAGGATTGGGAGGAGGAGGAGGAGGAGGGGACGAGAGGAGCAGGAGATCGGCGACGGAGGAGGGGGCATTGGTATGCCGAGTGGCCTGGGGCATGTCAGTTGCAGTGGCGGCAACAATAGTATACACAATTAGCCCGGATATGAGAGAGGTGATGGCAATGAAAACATGCGCGATTGTAAAGAGGGTGGGTCTCCGGTAGAGGGCGATTTCGTTCGCCTTCCCATGCTACTTCCGTTCGCTCGATGGAGGCTAACTCTTCGAGGGTCAGGGGGGCGCTAGAGGCCTCGGGGGAGTGCTCATCAGTGTTAGATCTCGTGTTAAGACATTCCACGTAGCGCTGAATGTCTGAAGTTAACTCGTCCATCTCCAACTGATGCATGGCGGATATGACGAGCTCTTGAATGGTGTGGTGGGTTTCAGTGATGCGGAAGGCGTGGTGCATGCAGGTGGTGTCGTCGGCGATGAGGTCTGCATGGGAACAAAGGTGTGAAAGTTCGATGTAAATACAAAAAAGAGAATAAAGGGGGGAAGAGGGGTCTAAGTGGTTTCGGAGGGCGATGCGAAGGTTAGAGTTATCAAGAAAAGAGAGCATACGTCCCTGTTGAATTGAAGAGAAAGGGTCGCAGTGAAGGCGAGAGGCAAAGCGGGGAGGGTTAACGACGGGTTCGGTGGTAATGGGGGAGGGAGGCCACGGGCCATCCCAAACATGGTCCAAGGTTTCGAGACGAGGGAGTTCCGGAGGTGGGTTCCAGCCAGCATCCGCTTCGACTGAGGAGGAGCGACTAGGGGCGGTGTTGGGCATTTCGACGAGGTGATGGTGGGTGAGAGGATGAAGGGAAGACGGAGGGGTGGAGCTTCTTATAGTCTGCGAGAATCTCCTTGGCATGTTTGAACTCCGATTCCGGAAGCCAAGAGTCTTCTTCGGCCGAATATCCTTTCCATTGGATTAGGAAGTGTCGG
>JBBPUI010001278.1:0-10924 GCA_038094615.1 Heimioporus aff. retisporus | reverse complement strand
GGATAACAACCCAGCAAAGATTGGTATTGATGATGAGAGCAGTGGTGGTGATATGTTATTTATTCAGACATACCCAGGATTTGCAATAAAAGGGAAGATAATAGTAATAAAAGAGTAGATCAAACTGGCATGAATAAAAATCTGCTAGCTGAGATGAAAAAGTATATGTATATACTCTTATTTATAGTATTCAAACACTCACAGTTGAAGAAAAGGGTAAACCAATTGTTTCAGCTCAACACATTGGCAGATAATCCTTGTATTATGTAGACTTGATAGTCATGATTCATGAGACATGCCTATTGATTGTAATCTCATGAATTGTCAAACACTAAGCACTATTATCAGGTGCTGGGAGTAGCAAGTCTTGTGTATGAGAAATCAATGCTTTACTTAATAGCTGGTGTAGTCTGGTAGCTACAATGAAACATTTGAATGGATGATAGTTTGTGCAAATACCAGAAATCCAAATGAAATCTCTCAAGGGTTGGACAGCTGAAAACCACCTCAACCTCTTCTTGAACAGTATATCAGCACAATATATGAGTTCATATGAGAGATGCAAGAACTCTGTGATCATTGCCTCATTTTGTTTGGACATGAAAAAGGTGGCAGGGATGGAAGTGTCTGTGATTTGATGAATACACTGCTGCATCTGAGCATAGTCTGGCAACTGATCAACAGTCTCAAAGTGTAAATTTACTTTTCATACATAGATACTCTTTTGTGTAATGTTTAGCAGCCTTTACTAGTTTTGAATGAACTACAGACTACACTTTCACAATGTTTGACTAAATGGTATCCATAATCTCAATTTTTCCTTGGAAATCTATTAGTCAGTGAATAATCAAACCTAAATACTGTACTTACACCTCTTACATGCTATGCATGCTTGGTTAACATTCTCAACAATGTTGCATACCCATGCCTTGCATGCTTTTGTTCCATCATTCTAAAGCCATCCAAGGTTTAAGATCATGTCATTGACCAGCCCAATGCTAGCACATCTCATTATCTCAGCAAGTCTCTGAATATCTTTGAAATGATGATGACATTCTCTTCAAAGGTATGAAGTCAGTGTTGAGTTGGAAAATTTAATGCCCACCACATTATTGTTGGTGTTGTGCCAGGTTGTCAGTTGGCTCAGACAGCTATCAAACCATCTGGTTAGTATTCTTTTCTGTTGATTGATAGGCTTGCTTGGATCATTGATGTGGCTGTACAAAATCATTCATCAATAGAGATTTTCTGTTTAAATGTCAAATTCAACATATTGGATAAATTGAGCAAAGGAGAAGGGAATGTTTGAGAGGCTGAAGCAGGAATAATGATTGATGATGAAATGTTGTAAGGTTGAGAGGGGGAAGTTAAATGGTGTGAAATGTGGGTGAAGTGACTGGGAGCTAAAAGGCTGGAATGACAAGTGATAACAAAGACTGCAAGGATTGAAAAGAAATAACAGATGCTGATGAGCATCTGGGAAGTGGGAAGTTGAAATGGCAAGCAATGATAAAGTGCCCTCCTGGAGCACATAGGCTGAAGATGAGGAAGTTGAAGGACTGAGATATGGATTTCCAGTTTGGTTGGAATGGAAAACAATGGGAAGACAGCCTGGAGTAGACAGGCCAGAGATAAAGAGGCTGAAGGTCCATGGTATGGATTTCCAGTAAGAGTTGGATCCCTATTTGAGTACTACATTCCCATGCAATCATACCTATGCCTTGAGTTGTTGAACTCCAAGCTGCATAACTGCAAGAAGAGCTCCTGAGCACCTAAGTTTGTAATTTGAGGGAGTGGTGAAATGTGGAAGTCAAATTCACTTGGAGGCATGAGAGCATGAAGATAATCTGTGGAGTTCAGTTTATATGCAATCATCCAGTCCTTGTGCCTGAGGGTCTTTGCATGATATCTTGGTGGTTACTTAAGGAGCCTGGTATCCATCCTCACCATTTCTGATCATTAAGAGTCTTTACAATGGTATTTTGATGACCACCAGCAGGGGGCAAAAATCAGCATGAAGCAATCTGAGAGTACATATGTACTTTCCAAAGCATATGATAAGGGCCTTGTAGTTGGCTTCTCACTAGCAGGACAATGTATTATATCAAATCACTGGAATGAAGAAAGCTGCTGGAAACCTGGTGGCCATGAGATTACATTTCCAATCAGTATGAGTGCAATATAGTAGCTTAGTACCTAGTCAATAATGAACATATTTACATACAATACAAACAATTATCAAATAAGGTCAATATTGGCTTGAATCCTCAAAATATGGAGTTGTGCTTCAGAATGCACTGAAGGGGGGCACTACACCATCATGTGTTAATCAGCTGCAATCACAAGCTGGAGTCCACTGTCAGAAACTGATATATTGAAGAGTAACAATTACTACACACCTGGAGTCCACTGTCAGAAACTAAGAAAGCAAAGATAGTGAACTCCAACCAATCATCTAAGTACGAAGGAGGATCCACTAGAGGAGATATTGGGGATGACAATGAGATGATGATGGTGGAAAAGAGGATGAAGGGATGATGAAGGGATGGAGGGCTTTATAGTCCAAGAGAATATCCTTGGTGTGTTTGAGCACTGATTTCAGAAGCCAAGATCTTCTTTGGCTAAGTATCCTTTCCATTGGATTAAGAAATGTCAGTTATTCAGAGTTCCTTTGTGTTAGATAATCCTTTCCATTTTGGATTCTTTTGTGCATCAATGAGGTCAGGTGGTAGAGAAGGGAAGTTCACAGGCACATTGTCTTCATGATAGGATGATAAAAGAGAAGTTTGGAAGGTGTTGTGAATTTTCCAAGTATGAGGGAGGTGGAGTTTGTAAATGAGTGGAGATAGTACCTGGACAATGGTAAA
Source organism: Heimioporus aff. retisporus (assembly GCA_038094615.1). Lineage (NCBI taxonomy): Eukaryota > Fungi > Basidiomycota > Agaricomycetes > Boletales > Boletaceae > Heimioporus > Heimioporus aff. retisporus. The sequence goes on along the minus strand of JBBPUI010001278.1, from coordinate 8,057 downwards.
GGGTCCTTCTTGCTTAGGAGCAAACTTTGGATGGGAGATAAGACATTTCAGGTTGCAAGCTTCCAGCCAAACCTTATCACCTTTGCAAAAGGGAGTGAATTTACCATGAGAGTGAGCCTTCATAACTTGTCTGAAGTTCATGAGCAGCCAAGGCTTCATCTCAAGCAGCAGAGAAGGTCTTCAGTTATTCTTCAGCTGCTGGGGGATTGGATTTGTCATTGACAGTGAAAAGAGGGTGAGGTTCAAAACTGTGGGTGAGGAAGGAGGATTTGCTTGAGACAGAGTGAGGGTAGTGGATGTGTGTGAATTTGACATGAGAGATCATCTAGGACCATATGGAGGGGGAGTTGCCATAGAAGATGTGGAGATAGGTTTTGACTTCCTGGTTGACATATGTTGTTTCTCCTTCAGACCAAGGGTGATAAACAGTGGAGAGGGAGAGGTTATATCCAAAGAATTGTCCAAGTTCTCCAGCAAAGGCTGGGGCAAATGTGGACCACAATCTGAGATGATTTTGTTGTAGAGGCCAAACTGGATGTAAACCTTGTAAAATAAAAAGGGAGGCAATCCTTTTTGCAAAAACAGATTTCTTTGTAGGACAGAGAATCATCCCCTTAGTAAGCCCATGGTTGACCACAACCAGAAGGCTGTTAAAACCATCAGAAAGAGAAAGGTCTGTGATCAAGTCACAAGAACCCTGCTAACTGGGATGGAAGCAGGACAAAGTAATTGGGGATAAGAAGGCAAAGTGGGATGAGCGTTGACCTTGGCTGACTAGCAGAAGGTATATCCTTCAACATACTTTCAAACAAACTGGGCAAAGTGAGGCCACCAGAATTTCAAAGCAACATTTTGAGATATCCTAAGTGGCCAGCAGCAAAGTGATTGTGGTGTTGTTCAATGATGGATTTCTGAAGGTTGGGAGGAACATAGGCATGGCCCTGATATGTGAGGACACCAGCATCATACTGCCAATCAGAGAGTTGAGAGTGAAAGTGGGTGGAAACATCACCAGTGGTGGCACAAAGTGCATCAAGCATGAGGGAGTCAGAGGTGAAGGAGGAAGCTGGCTTTGATTGGAGAGCAATATTGATGACATTGACAAAGGGAGAGTTAGGGAGGAGGGTAATATTGTTGTTGTCATCATTGGTGGTGAGAAGAAAGTCAAGGCAATGGAAGAAGGCATCTGGTGTAGCAATGGAGTAATCAGGGACATGAGTGAGATAGAGGTCAAAGTCTGAAATGTCAAGTGACCATCAAGCCTGTTGATGATGAAGTTTCTGGAGTTGGCAAAAGTAGGTTAGATTTTTATGATCAGTGAAGACTTGCACCTGGAAAGGGAAGCCATGAAGATAGTGTCACCAGGTCTTAAGATCTCAGATGACAGCCAGAAGTTCCCTGTCATAAATGTTATAGTGTTGTTCTATAGGGGAAAAGGACTGGGAGAGATAAGAATATGGATGCCAATCTCCATTGGTATCAGTTTGAAGAAGGAAGACTCCAAAAATGTATTTGGAGGTGTTGGTTGCAAGAGTAAAGGGTCAGGCAGGATCAGGAAGGTGGAGGATTGGTTGCAAGAGACAGAGTTTTTTGAGTTCATCAAAGGAGTCTTGGTATGAAGGAGACCAACTCCAAGGTTGGTTCTTCTTGGTGAGGTCAAGGAGGGATCAGGCAACATTGGAGTAGTTGGGGATGAAGTGGTGGTAGAAAGTTGGCAAAGTCAAGGAAGGAGTGGATAGCTTTGACCTTAGAAGGTGTGGGCCATTCCCAGATACCATCAAGTTTGACTGGGTCCATGGCTAGCTTGCCTGGGCATATGATCATACCCAAGTATTTAACTTCAGAGGTGATAAACTTGCACTTCTCTAGTTTCAGATGGAGATTAAGTTCTTGCATGCATTGAGGGACTTGTTTGGTGCATTCTTCATGGGTTTTGGCATCAGAGGAGAAGATAAGGAGATTGTCCATATAGATTACAAGCCATTCTTCAGCAATCATATCTCTAAAAGAATTGTTCATAAATTGTTGGAAGGTGGCTGGAGAGTTGGAAAGCTATCTTCCATTGATGCCCATCCTTGATATGGCCATTGTTGTACCCACATGGACATTAAACTTGGTGAAGCTTTTAGCTCCCTTGAGTTTATCAATGAGATTGGAGATGAGAGGGAGAGGGTAAGCATTGTGGATGGTATGTTTATTGACTTATCTGTAGTCCTGGCAGGACCATTCTTCTTCTTGACAGAAAAGAAGGGGATTACTTGGAAAGAGTTTGAGGGGCAAATTTTGCCTGCTTTGAGATTTTCATCAAGAAAGGCTTTGGTTGCTGTTTCCTGTTGGGAGAGAGAGGATAAAGTTTGCTGATTTTTGGAGTGAAGGATTCATCAAAGTTGATCTTGTGGTTGTAGGATTGGCTGGGAGGTACATGGTTGGTTACTTCTTTCAAAAAGACAGAAGCAAAGTCAGCATATTTAGGTGGGAGGATAGGTTTAGGTTTTACCTTTTCTGCAGCCATGGTCAATTTGGTAGCTGTGGTGAGCTTGACAATGGTGGTGTTCAAAATGAAACAAGAATCACAGCAGATGATTTGTTGAATGGTTCAAATGTCATGGATGTGAAGGAGGTGTTGTCATTGGGTTTTCTTTTGCATATAATGAAAGAGTCATCCCTTCCAGACAGTGTTAATATTGACATGACAAGAGGATTGGCATGCAGAAGTCATAGGGATAGGAGGAGGAGAGGGTTGGGTGTGTTTCTGGTACAGTTAATCCAATTGGTCCAATTCCAAACAAAATAGAGAGTTTCCTAGAGGACCAGTCAATGGTGGGGTTGACTTCTTTTAGCCAGGGAAGTCCAAGAATGATGTTCTTTTTGCCACAGATGAGGATATAAGAGGTAAGTTGGTGAGCTACTGATCCAATATGAACAAAGAGGGAGGTGGAGAATCAGATTTGACCATTCTTGTTAGCAGATTGGTTGACATTGCGGATGGTGATGGAGGTAGCAAGTTTGGCTTTGGGGAGTCAGTGTTTTTGAATGAAATCCCAGCCAATACAGGAGATTTGTGCTCCTGAGTCAATCACACTAGTACTAACAGCTTTCAAATATGAGGGTTCAACATTATGAATGGAAATTTACCTAGACTGCTTGGTAATCAATGATACAAGTACAAATGCACAAGAAAAGGAGGGTTATTAATTGGGATATGCTCTCCACTTAAATATCTTCAGCATTTCCCTATTGAATGAGGAAATGGATGGCTTTGGAGTACCAATCATCAATCCTGATTGGGATGGTATCCATGGACATGATATGACACATGAGGCAGATAGGGAGGGCAGTGGAAAAATAGTTAATGAGGACATTCTCATCTCTAATCTTACTGGTCTGGACTTTGTTGCAAAATTCTGAGATAAATGAAGTGAGTTGTGGAATTCCAGCATTGCTGGTTATTCGCTGAGTGGAGAGCCAAGTGATGGCTAGGACTCAGGTGTCATGATGTTTGAAGGTGATTTTGAAGGAGAAAACAAAGTCAGCAAAGACTCCAAAGCTCTTGGATTTTCCAAAGGCATCAGGGACAAGGGCAGTTTTTCAAAATGAGAAGGCCCAAGTGAGAATAACCCCAGCTTTCATGTAAGAGAGGGGGAAGGCAATCTTTTTGTTGTCATTATTGTAGACCTCATCATTGACAAAGAGGTAGGTTTGTATTGAGTTGAGCCAGATGGTGGTAACTTTGGTGTAGTTGCCATTGAAGGCATCTGGGGATCAAATGCAAAGTTCCATGAGTTTGAAAAGGATGGTCAAAGTGGGAAGGGGTGCAAAAGGGGGAAGAGGATGTGTAGGGGTGAAGTATGATGAGTGGCAGAGGGACTGGGATAGGTTGTGTTCATGTAAAAGGAAATAGAGGAGGTGAGAAGCAGTTGGGGTGGAGGAGGGTGGTGTGGGAACTCTGGGGAAGCCAAGTGCTGTGGAAAGTTGATGGGCAAGGTCAACATCTTCCTGCTGTTTTACAGCATCTGAAAAAGCAGTGTCTAAGTTGTGGTTCAAAGGTTCAATGGGAGAGGGTGAGGACAAAGTGTTTAAGGGAATGTTTACAATAGTGAGCCTATGCATATGCAATAGAGCTTGTTCTAAGGTAGAGGAACATTGGGGAGGGATGATAAATAATTTGTAACAATGACAGTCATAAAACAAATAGCTTAGTCCTTTTGTTATGCTTGGTCTGGGTAGGAATGAGTATATGCTCAAGGAACTAAAAACTAGGGTTAATGGTTCATTGTTCAAGCAAGGTACTCACCAGAGGGTCAAATGTTCAGTTGTCTAGGACATATAGATGACAGTGTCTATGGTAAATCTGCCTATCAAAGAGGGAGCAGCAAGTTATGAAAAGGGGAACAAAGGAGAAATGATGTGGATTGAGTAGAACTAAGCTAAAGTACATGGGATGATGTAGCTGAGCTTATGTACTGTGAATGGAGGTTCATAGAATATTATTGAACTTCTATGACCAAGCAAAGAATATTAAAAAAGCAAGAGAAACAAAAGATAAGAAAGATAAAGATGTGTGAAGAATATGTTGTATGTTCTAGAACACTCTAAAGAAAAAGAAGCATTGGGTTATGCTGATAAGGATAAGCAAGGATGACAAGAAGGGAAAAGAATAGGGGTGAATTGTAACAAGTTGTGCTAATAGAGCTACATATGTTGAAATGTATGAAAAAATGTTGTAAATGTTGTATAAGGTGGATGATCCAGCAACAAAACAACAGCCACCATACCAATACAACATGACTCAGCCTGTTTTAAGTGAGAACATGTTCTTTCTACAACCTGAATCTACATCACATCAAGATAAAGCTATGGAACATGACATTCTTTTCACTATAGCATGCAGCCTACACTACCTTCCAAGATTCCTCAAATTGATATGTTTAAAGCAAGCCTGGAAATTCTGGATGCAGGACTATCTTCAATGTGAACAAGTAGTGGCACCATATTTGTCTTTCATATACTAAATTTTCAGTATATCACAAAAGAGCATGGAGATGGCATGCTTCACCAAGCAGAGAAAGTCTATACTCAAGTCTCCTCAGGAGGTTTAATCCAGTGCTCATTTGCTATTGCCAAGGTAGTAGAAGGGTCAACATGCTTGATTTTGATATAATTCAATTAGATAACCTATTAATTACCAAGAAGAAATATTTGGATGTTCCAATAGATCAGATGCCAAAATGACCAAAGATATGTGGTGGAATACATTGCCACCATCTTTTAAGCATTTTGTTCTTTTTTTCTTTAATTTCACTAAGCATTTAATAATATTGTATTCTTGAATTTTGAAGAGAAATGGCTCCAAAGTCTTCCAAAGGGACCAAGTCTCCTGGCATTCTGGTAAGTGTTCATATTTCCTCATGGAACTTGGTTCTGATGGTTTGCTAGCATGATTTACAATATCTGACATAATCAATATGGAAGAAACCTTATTGCAAACATTCCTCACCCAGAAAATCCAGCATAATGAGCATGAAATTGGCTAACCTATGCTTTCAACTTGACATTCAATAACCAATGACATGTTCCAAAGGTTAGGAAAAATATAAAGGATATATATGTGTATGATGACTCAACCAGGAAAATGTTGGAAAAGGTGATTACATATTTCATCCTTGGAAGATAAGAAGACATGTTTGAAGGTTGAAGCATTCCAAATGAATCATTCATATTGGACTTACATTTCTATTCACTTGTACTCTGAAGTTATAAATCATGTAGAACACTCACTACCATAAAACACATTCACAGCCAATAGTTGCATTTTCAGAGCAAAAATGCATGAAATTGCAGCTTCTGATAATCCAAATGGAATCCTGTTTTGTTTCTTGACTACTCTAATACTGGCAGTCTCAATTGGGATTGCATGATAAGTATAGTCACACATACATGACAAAAATATATCATGTACAAAATCTAGAGGTGATCTGACTTGAGCACATCTACATCTTTTCAAATGCCATGCACACTGTCTTTGGAACTTCTACATCAAAATGCATGTACTTGAGCATAACATTATTGACATTGGATTCAAAAGTGCAAATCTCTACATACTCAGCAGAGGCACATGACCTGAAATGCCAGAGGTCAAAGACTTTACATGACTTTACAATATCTATCATCAAAGTGTACACAAGGAAGTTTTGGAAGAATATCATGATATGTGTCATTCATGTTTACAAAATATGGCATATTATTGTTCTCCTGTCCATGTAGAATTCCTGCTTGCCACCTGCTTCTTGACAAAATATAAAGTTGACATGGTCTTGACACTTGCTACCTCTCTTTACAGCCAGGTGTCCAATATACTAAGGCCCTGTCCAAATTAATGGTCCTTGTTTTACCCTAGATGGAACAACATACCTTCACCCACCTCCATATGAAGCACCAAAAGATGGGGATATAAAGTCACCCCTTCAATCTTGCTTTTGTGGACAACTTGCATTGGAAGTAGCACTTTGAAGAAGGACACTAATCTCTTTCTGAACACTATTGTAGTCATCACCAGATGACTGGCCTGCTGATGTCATGATGATTTAGTCATGCATGTCCAGCAGAACAGTTGGAGTGCTATCAAGTAAATAGTCAGACCAGATACTGCAACAATGCTCAAGCATACCATCCATGCCAGCCAAATCCAGCATAGCCCTCCTTAATGAGCTCACTAAGCATCCACTCCCTCCTATTATTGACTTTGAGCTGTACACCAACAAAGGCACCATATGTAGAGGGAAGTGATAGTGTGTTGTAATTTATCTTGATTGGCCATGGTTTAGTATACTATTTAGATTTGTTGGGACTTACCTTGATCAACTGAGACTTAGCATATTTTTTTGGATATGTTAGTAGTATCTACCAGGCATGTTATCCTTTACATAATGTTGAAGCAATTTGTGATGTGCTTTGTCTATGTGCTTCTTTCCAGGGCCTTTTTTGATAAAGGATTGGTGTGGGTGCTGTATCACATTCCAAGTGCATTTGTGGTATGGCTTGAATTTCAGCTTCACAATTTTCAACAGCACCAGAGACCACATGGTGTTCCTCCTCATGTATATATTGTCCAGTCAATATTAGCACTGAAGTCAACAGAATCAAGATGAATGACTTGCATATGTTTTGCAGCTTCTTGAAGGCTATTGGTGTCCATTGAAGGAAGGGCTCACAGTCCTATGTTATACAAATTTCCACTTTGTATATCACAGCTATCAGAGTGGAATGCTGAATTCTTATAAAGGCAAGATAGCCACAAGCTTGAAATGCAATATTCAATATCAGGGATAACAAACATCCTATTAGATCCTTTCTAATTTTGTTGTTGTATTTTTCAAAGTTTTATTTTTTATTGGCTGTAAGGTTGAGCATGGTTATGTATGAAAAGGTAGCTTTGGATCCAAGGGTGGTTTTCCAGGATGTTCCAAAAAGAAATAATGCTAACATGACATTAACCCTAATATGATAGCATACAGAATAAAATATAAAAATATAAATGCCTGCAGAGTTTAGAACAAGATCAAAGATAGTAATACAAATATTTCATGTATGTATATTTATGATGAACAATATTCTGTGTCAGAACACACTAGTGCTCCATTGTGGAGGGCAAGCCCCCACACCTCCTACCCTTATGCACTTTCATTTGCAAGACCAGTATTGTATATATATATCTATGCAATGCTATACATATCTCAGTTCATCACATTAAATTATAATGCATGAAACAATGGTATATTGATTAGCATGTTCATTTATCTTTTCTTGATCTTGATTCCATCTCATTGTAAATTTATCACCAAATTTCTAAATACTTCTGTCCAAATTATGTTTACAACTTTGATATCTCTTTGATCTTTGGAAAACAACATTTTGATATTTCTTGGATGTGTAGACCTTGAAAGTGCCACATATCATTGCCCATGAGAAACACTGTAGGTATGCTCAAATTCAACCCCACATGTTCCAGTCTATCCTTGTGATTTGTTGATTGTCATAGCAGAAGCCAAACATACTAG
>JBBPUI010001277.1:0-10931 GCA_038094615.1 Heimioporus aff. retisporus | reverse complement strand
ACAGAATCACGCTCCAATTCTGCCTGTGGGATTTTCTCCGGGACCTGGGCGAAACGAAAGTGGGTGGCGCGGAGGTGATCAAGAACCTCGGGGACGATGATGGTCGGTTTGAGCTCAAGACCATCTCCTCGTCCCGACTCAAGAACACGGCCAAGGCGTATGGGTGGTGGATCGCCAAAGACTGCTGTTCCATTACCATCTTAAAGGTGATGATATTCATGGTCATTTCTGGATGTTTGGCTCAGCTGCCCATGCGTAGCCTGTTGACTTTACCATCGTCAAGCCGCAGACGCGCAAGTTCCTTCGGGAGCTCTTCGTACAGACGTTTGCTGCGAGTCAGGCCGCGTCGCCCGTCCTCCCTGACAATGTCGATGAGCAAATGTCTCGCAATCGAGGGGCGGTCGAAGAGATTTTTCTCAAGGTGACCAAGATCGAAGATCTAGGCCTGGGCCTGATATTCTTCCTCTCGAATGCGTTCAAGGAAGACGAAGGATTACTCAGATGGGCGAGTACTGTAGCAAAAGAGACGCTGCAAAAGGGGATGAACGAGATACCCAGACTGTAGCGTTATTGCCAAAAGTAGTGTACTTTGATGGAAATTCAGCATTATTCTTCCTTGGCTCCGAGCGGGACATTTCAAGCACGACACTTCTGGAACGCGACAGTCGCATACGAGCTTCCGGTTTTCCCTCCAAACGTGAACTTTGGGTATGGAATACTTTCCCTTTGCAAAGTATAAAACACTCCATATATCCAACGTTTCGGTGCACTCACCTATGCTCCAAACTGCCCCCCTTTATCACAATCCTCTTGATCAACTCTTCCTCAGTAAAGTTACATGCTAATAGGAATGAGTTTTACGACCGACGACCAGAAAAAGTCGCTCACAAGTGATCAAGAAGTAGCCACCCGACCTAAGTAATTTTACAACACGCGGAACATACCCTTCCAGCGGGACGACCCCCTCCTCATCCTTTTCCATAAGTGACATGGCATCAAACGTGCCCTTGTCCAAGATGAGGTCCCAAACGCCATCGCTCGTCCGCTGTTGTATCGGGCATGGGACGAGCGACCGAGGATCTAAAAAGTCGCATAACGCAAAGGTGACGTCTTTGTACGCATGCTCCTCGTCGTCCTCCTGCCGCCGCAAGGAGATGGCGACGGACAAGTCTATCGAGCGCTGGCTGTAATCGATCCCGACCAATCGCGACGGGTCGTAACCGACTTCGACCAACGCAAAGAGGAGGTGCCCGTTTCCGGTGCCTACGTCGAGCACGTTGGGACGAGCCGAGGGCGGGACGTGCGCCGTGGCCCACGCGACCATGTTTTCCTCGGGTTCCTCGCCAAACCTGGCGGAGTGTGGGAGAAGAGAATGGAAAGGTGGTCGAGGACGAACCACACTTCGCCTTCGAGCTGGTTTTCGCGAAAGTTGGCGAGATCATCCGAGTAGCGTTGATCCCAGCTGCGTCGATCTGTGTCGATGTCATGAAGAAGGGGTATGGAGAAGACGCTCACTGGTCTTTGGTGCCAAGCAGCGAGGGGTCAAAGTCGGTCATCGTGATAAAGATTAGTCAGCTCAAGGGAAGGATGAGTGGCGACTCGGTAGTATTCTAAAGTAATAGTAGGCTGTATGGTACATGGCTGGGGGAGATTTAGTGTCATAGAACAACGCGTGAAATAAGGTCACTGACTGGTATGGAAAAGAAATATCATACAATGTCATCGCTTTCCGTCCGTCTTCTCGAGCAAATCCTTTGCCTCGTTGATTTTACTGGCGAGGTAAGGCGAACCGCCTCGGTCGGGATGGTTGGCCAGCATGATTTGACGGTGCGCATCCTTGAGTTTGTTACGGAGCGTAGGCCCGTCTCTGCAGACAGACCCGGATGAGAAAAATCAGCGCACGACCGGACGCAACGACGCACTTCAGCCCGAGAATGGCGATGGCTTCCTTGCGGTCCATTTTGGCCCTGAATCCTCCCCGCACCCACTGGTCCACCGCGCCTCGTCCTATGACCCCACTTCGAATGAGGTGTCTGCCCACTAGCGCGGCCGTCACAGCACCGAGACCAACGATGACTGGCGTTGCCATGCTTTTTCCTGTGCAAGTATGCCCACGGTGCGAACGCACCTACAATGTAACGCCTCCAGCACGTGACTCGGGCACTCATCCCCTTCCGTGGCGACCTTCTGGACCGATGTCTGCAGGATCTCCATATCAACCCTTGCATTGTCAGAGTCACATTGTGCGAATCTCCCGACGCTACAGGTCGCCGCGTGAAGTAATAACCCTTTTGTCGTTGATTTGGTGACTTGCTTCCAGTGCTTGCTGTGTCACGGACACACGGTGTGCACACAAACTCCTTTATTCAGCAGCGCCTACCACGGAATCCAATAAAGAAGGAGCGTCCATGCACCAGCCTTGACTCTCTCCCGTACGCATCTCTCATTTCGCCCACCCTCACTCACATGTCGCTTACGGTCAAGCAGAACTTATTCCACAATGACTCCACGACGATTACCGTCGTGATATGCAATGGCGATGCTGTCAGCGTGCAGCATCTCCAACCTTTGTTGAACGCCGCAGCTGTAGACCGTGCTCTCGGAGTTGCCGCGTCCTACAAGAAGAACTGTCAGCTCTCCTCAATCGCTTTCGCCACACGGTCGCAGGTGTTGGTGGTGAACATGTCCAGTACCACGCGCCACACGGTCAAGGATACGAGGAGACTCGTCACTAGAAGCCGGACCCTCATCCAGGACCATCTTCTCCTCAACCGCAAATTCAACAAGTACACGTTTATGATGGATCAACTGGCGGTCGCTCTATATCTCGACCTCTCGATCCGCATCGATGATGGCGTTGATATGATATCCGTATCTGATGGCGGCAGGTACTCCCTGCAGGCTTTGGTGGATGCGATGGGTGGAGAAGAGCATGTGGATAAGAAGAACGTGCGGTCGCTGTTCTTCAAGACTTCCGACTCACTACAAGATGTGGCGTTGAAGGCATGGGCTGCCTATAGAGCGGCCACTCTTCCTGACATGGCTTCGCGTTTCACACCTCTGCCGAGGGTAAACACCAGGACCATCCGGAAAGCGGTATGGTATTTCTTTACCCTTGTCGTCGCCGTTCTGACACGTCGCAAACTTTAGGAATTGTTTGCCATCGCAACTATTGCCCGGAGCGCAGAGCGTTTGGAGGCTTTGAAGCCGAGCACTGTTAAAAACGATGTCAAAAAGGAGTTCGTGTCTACAAAGGACACGATGAAGGTCACTTGCACACGTTTTTCCACTCGCATCCGACGATCAACAAATCAGGTTAGCTAGTCATCCTACCTCGTGTGCAGAGCCTAATATGATGGTTGCTTAGGACATCCAAATTGAAGTCAAGGGTAAAGAAACCTCCACTAGCACGGTCTTTGGTCGGGCCGGGAGAATTTCTGGTCGGAGTGCCGACATCACAATTAAAGGACCTGTCACAGGCGACAAAGTTGTTTCCGTCACAACTATTGGAAGAGCTGATCTTACACATGCTGAATCTGCGCGTCAGGATGCCATACTTCAGACTCTGCAACACGAGATAAGTGTCATCTCAAATCCGTTTTTCCAAGCCATGTGGCTCTCCGTGGAGCGGCCACTGTGGCCCAGCTCCAAAAGACAGCCGAGAGCAATACACTTTGACAAACTCAACCCTTCTCAGCGGACTGCTGTTCAGAGGATCCTGTCGGACGAGGATGATGATCGAATTGTCGTGATCCAGGGCCCTCCGGGGACAGGGAAAACATCTGTTATCGTTGCCTCCGTCATAAGTGACCATCGTGGCAGATGTAGTAGGAATATTTGGATCGCTGCCCAGTCAAACGTCGCAGTCAAAAATATCGCCGAAAAGTTTATCAAAGAGGATTTCGACCAGTTCAGAATCCTTGTATCCAAGGATTTCCATTTCGATTGGTAAGCCGTCATCCACTGTGCGAAACATGTTCTAAAGCGCTAATAGGCACGAACATCTATACGAGAAAGTGGTGCCATGTCTCATTCGATCGGACCAATATGCCAAGATATCTATTGTCGAAGCAAGCAGGTTGCTGCTTGGCTGCAAAGTGATTTTATGCACCTTGAGCATGCTTTCCAATCCCACCATTGGCGAATTCTTGCGCCTTGTCCCCGTGGAGATGATAGTACTGGATGAGGCGAGTCAAATCGAATGCGGGAATTATCTTTCGATCCTCCGGGACTTTCGTCCCACACTGTCAAAGCTTGTTTTTATTGGTGATGACAAACAATGTGAGTACTTCCTCTGCGAGCGCACATGTCGTGGCTGAAATCAATCCAGTGCCTCCCTATGGCCAAGAAGATATACCAGAGCTTCGGAGCGTTTTTGAACTTTCGCATCTTCGGAGGCGAGCGGTGTTTCTCGACACACAGTGTTTGTAACCCATTGTGGACTGCCCCAAATTTGAGCTAATAACAGTGTCCAGATCGTATGCCGCATATCATCGGCAATTTCATTTCGCAAAACGTCTACGAAGGTAAACTTCAAACTGTGCATCATTTCACGATGTCTACAGCATGTCGCTTCGTGGACGTAAAGGGGGGCCGAGAAGCTAAGGAGGGTCATAGTTGGGTTGTAAGTCGACCAATGTTTCCGTATGGAGACTCTTTTAAACGTTCGTGAAAAGAATATGGAAGAAGTCCGTGTCATCATGAAGATTGCTCGGCGGTACAAAGAACAAAGGCTCAGCTTCCGCATCATTACCCCCTACGATGCCCAGAGAAATCGCATAGAGAAAGCCCTCAAATCAGAGGAATTGCCGTGGGAAGACAAAGTCTTCAACGTCGATTCGTTCCAAGGTCGGCTTTCAAGAACCAGAGTGGTTTGCATAAAATGACTTTCTATTTTTCAGGGAATGAGGATGATCACATCATAGTTTCCGTCGTGCGTACCAACGGACCAGGGTTCCTGAAGAATCAGCGGCGCACCAACGTGATGTTAACCCGGTGTAAACAAGGCATGGTCATCTGCTCTAATCGATCCTTTCTCTTGGGCAACGCATCCAAGACACTCGTAGGCAGGCTGGCTGCCTCTGTTCCGCAGAATTGGATAGACGGAAATCGGTTCCTTCAGAGCGGGGGTAGACTCTAAACGGTCGCCTCGCGCGAATTACCCATGGACATAGTATGTACATTATACCAATTGTAAAATTCCACACGCAGCGTTGCGTACGGACGTGAGAATCCATATGTCGTGTAGATAACGTGTATCTTGTGAGGAAGACACCCATCAGAAAATCTAGGCCAACGACGCGGGCAGCCCATCACCGCGATACGGTGAGCCATATGGCGCTTTTAGTAATTAAGTTGTCTTGAATAGAGGCTGGCTAGGTCCGAGGCTGTGTGGTGGAGCCTTCCCGCCTGATTTGCCATGCGAAAGGATTCTTTGTACTGCGCCTTTCCTGCACTCTCACTCCTCCCACCTCTCTCGTCATCTTACCCCAGCCAAACTCCCCACAAAACATCCCAGATGCTTCCGTCTACTCGTGTCGTTTTTCAAAATCTCTTAGAGACCGGCAACGACGGCAGGCTGGACGTCACGTTCGTCAAGATGTCCAGCTTGGACGAAGACCATGCTGATTTGCGCACGCTCGTCGAGCGCAACGAAGGCCGTCACCTCGGTCTCTCCGCCGTGTACATGCCCAACTTATCCCTCGCCATCCTCGCCATCGCCGACGCCACCTCCGTCTTCCTCATCGATTTCACCAAAGACAAGAACAACGGACGCGGTAGCCCTCCCAGCCCTCCTAGCCCTTCTGAGCCGACCTCGGGGCGCGATTACCTCTCTGACCACGTCTTGGGTCGCACCAGCGGATTCGTGTGCGCGTTCGATATGGGCCCGCTCGCGGTCTCGTTGTGGCAGAGCCACGATCTCCGAATCAGGCAGGCGATCGATCTCCAGTCCGCAGGCCCGTCCAACACCCGTGCGCCGCGCGCCACCATCAAATCCGCTACCGCCGGCCAGGACGGCATGGTCAAGAGCAACAACATCATTCGTGCGTTCGACAAGTACATCTGCGAAGATTCCGGCGCTACCGCCCTCAACGCCCTGGTGACGCCGCTCGTACAGCGCGCCTGGGTTGCGCATTACGTCTCGCAGCTGGTTTCTATGGAAGATAAGCTCCACGAAGTGCCGCCCATCGATACGAACAAGATCCCCGACGTGGTGCCTAGCTTGCCCTGCTTCGCTTTTGTTATTTGCTAATCTGGACCCTTAGCTCCTTCGCTTTCTGGCCAAGAGCACCAGAGACGCGTTCCAAAAGGAGCAAATGAAGCCGACTGAAGTCACGAAACCTCTCACCGCCGCCTCCTATGACAACCAGAAGCGGGAGCTGCACGTCAAATCTGACCGCTATCAAAACAAGTTCCGTAAAGGCAAAAACCAGGTGAGTTTCCTGCTTGTTTGTTGCTTCAGAAATTGATACTCGGACATGTAGCGTGTCAAAGTGCATGTCTCAGCCCATCACGGGGTTGGGGCATTTGCAGTTCCTGCCGAGATTGCCTCGGCAGGCAGTGAGGGTGCTTACTTGAAGACTGAGAACTCTCTGGGTGGGAAGCTTGTATCCACTGTCACCTTGTTTGGAAGGGAGGACCCCACTCGTGCTGAGGTCAAAAGGGCACAGATCATCCTCAGTATTCTTCAAGGGAAACTTGGTGTTGATGGTACCCCTTGGATCCAGAAGATGTATCTCAACCCAGAGGAAGAATTCATGTGGCCAGCTGAGTGGTCCCAGCCAACTCCAACTCCTATCAGGTTCAATGCTGACAACATTCCTCGTCCTCTCAACAAGTCCCAGAGGAAGGCAGTCAAGTGTATGCTGGATCAAACAGATTCTTCTAGAGTCACCATCATCCAAGGTCCTCCTGGCACAGGCAAGACTACAGTTATTGCTTCTTATGTTCTTACTGCTGTCTCAGCTGGAAAGTCTGGAATTTGGCTTATAGCTCAATCCAATGTGGCTGTAAAGAACATTGCAGAGAAACTGACAGCCTTTGGTCTCACCAAATGGAAAATTCTAGTTTCCAATGAGTTTCATGATTTCTGGTAAGTTTTTTGTATTTGATACACTTTCACATTGTCATCTTTTTGCTAGGCATGAGCATTTGTATACTACCATCAGGAACAACACTATCACCAGCAGTGAATTTCCTGCAGGTCTACCTGATCTCATTGGCTGTCCAGTTGTGCTTTGTACCCTCAGCATGTTATCCAGTGACATGTTGAGGTTCCAGGGTGCCTTCAAGAAGAACCCTGTGCATACTCTAGTCATTGATGAAGCCTCTCAGATAGAAATTGGAGACTATATTCCCCTCTTCTTCAGCTTCAACACCATAAGGAAGGTCATCTTTATTGGTGACAACATGCAGTGTAAGTCTTGTATTCTCTTGATTCATGTTGGTTTTACCCTTTATCATATAGTACCACCTCATGGCCAGGATGATATCCAAGGGCTTCAGAGTGTTTTTGAAATTGAACACCTCATGAAGCAAAGTTCCACTGCTGGTCCAAATCCCTTTATTTTCCTTGACACCCAATGTAAGTTTATTGATAAGATTCCCATGCAACAGCTAATCTAGATCAGATCGCATGCCACCTCAGATTGGGGATTTTATTGCCCAAACTGTCTATCCTTCTGAGAATGCAGATGCAGAGCCTCTTCTCAAATCCAGTGACAAGCATCCTCTGGCAGAAGAACAATCACTCCTATGCCACTTTGTGAATGTTCCAGGTGAACAGATCTCTCAAGGTACCAGTTGGAAGGTGAGTGTATTGTAAACTGGCTTCATGACATATTAACCTGACCTTGTTCCAGAATTTGCAAGAATGTGAAGCCATTATTAAGCTGGCCTCCATCTTTGAGGCCCAGAAGAGGGACTTTAGGATCATCACCCCCTATGATGCCCAAAGGTCCCTCATTGAAGGAGAGCTCAAAAAGGCTGAGCTTGAGTGGGGAGACAAGTGTTTCAATGTGGACTCCTTCCAAGGTGAGTGTTTTTCTTTTTTTCATTTGCCTTTGAGTTGGGTGCCGACAGAAGGAATAGGAAATGAAGAGGACTACATCATCATCTCCATTGTCAGATCCAGGGACCTTGGCTTCCTGGAGGACAAGAGGAGAGTCAATGTCATGCTCAGTAGGTGCAAGAAGGGCATGATCATCTTTACCAGCAAGGCATACATTGACAGGTATGCTGGGCCAGAGAAGACTCTCATTGGAGGGTTGATCTCCCACTGGTACAATGATGAAGCCTGGATTGAGGTGGGTGATTTGGACAAGGACAGGTTTGTTTAAGAGGCTTGAATTTCTGTCCTGTCACACCTGTTTTGCTATTGTGCCTTCATGGTCTCTTGATTGTTGTTTGTCAGGCTGTCACATTGCTTTCAATTGCTGTGTATGTGTTCTTCAGTTCCATATGTTGGTGTAGCTTGTTGTGCCATGTGTAAAGCTGTGGAGAAAAGCACAAAAATAAAACAAAAAAGAATAAAACCCAGATTGTATGTATCATTGAATGATGTTTCAGTTCTACATATATAGGGCACTACCTACATATACCATTCTTATCTTCAATTCCAAGTCACTCCAAAGTCCAGCAAGCTTGTTTTGTGTACAATGTATTGTACAGAGGGTTACAACCAATTGTACAAGTGTTGAAGCAAGTATTTCTACTGTACTGTACAAATTGTAGTTCCATATTCACCCTTGACCCGAGAACAATCAACATCCAGATGTGGGCGAAAAGGTGTGGTGTACAGCGACATACAAAAACGGCACAAAATGAAAGAAGGAAGTAATCAGTAAGCAAGGAACGTCAAAGGTGAGCCTGTAGCCAGACGACACACGTAAGGGCGTAAATGAAAGTGTGAATGATCATCAAGCTGGCGCAAAGATGGGGCAAGAGATAGAAGCACAAACGGTCAAAGATGAGTAAACCCGGAGCTTTTTTCGGTCGTCATTTGTCAGTGATAGAATCCAAAGGGCCGAGTCAATGACAGGCGAATGAAGAATACGTCGGAGTCGAGAACGCAGTAGTGGGCATGGATTTCAGAGAGGGGAAAAGGAGCGGATTGGCGCAGCGAGGAAGGAATGAACTATACTTGAGATGAGGTTAGATGATAATCAAAAGGCTCCAGAGAACATACCTCGAATATTGTTTGAAGGAGCGTTGTGGGAGGACAGCACGCTGATTGATCGCGAATGTGGGCCTGGGTTTGGTCACAGATTG
This sequence comes from Heimioporus aff. retisporus, assembly GCA_038094615.1. Lineage (NCBI taxonomy): Eukaryota > Fungi > Basidiomycota > Agaricomycetes > Boletales > Boletaceae > Heimioporus > Heimioporus aff. retisporus. The sequence continues at coordinate 1,661 of JBBPUI010001277.1, read as the reverse complement.
AAAAGAACAAAACAAACAGAAAAAAAAACGCGAACGGAAACGAAGGTGGGGAGAATTACACAAGGTCGTGAAAACATTGGATGAAAAAGGAGACGATAGATCCACAATGTGAGAGATATTGAAACAGAGATGTGAGCGGCGGAGCACAAAGGACGAAAAAGCATGCGAGTTAAAGAAAAGAATGAGATGTAGCATTGAAAGATCATATCATTGATAACGAAGAAGCCAGCACTTCGCTTCCACGAACCAGGTTTACGCAAGTTGAAAGGCACTCCCAAGACCCAAGGTCTCCCCATCGTGGCGGCGTATATTTTCAACGGGGCCGAGGATGTTACCGTTCGTAGCAGCGCTACCAAAGGAGATGCGTCGGGCGGCTCGGCGGAGGGTACGGGGACGCGAGATCGCACCGTTAGGTGAAGTCAATGTGCCAGGAGTACCGGGTAGAGTAGTGGTAGAGTTGACGGGAGGGGAGAGGGGTGCAGGCGAGGAAACCGGAATGCGAGAGGGTGACGCAGGCGTGCGCTGCGGACAAGGCAATTCGTGGCCAAACATGGATGGGTTGCGTACGGGATTTCGACGGGCGGGTTTCGTTGCCTCTACAGGCGAAGGGCTGAGAGGCGGGACCTGGACATGCAAACTGGGTGTCCTAGGCGATTTACGTTTGGCTTGGGACGTGGTAGAAGATATAGATACGGTAGTAGCAGCCGTTTCTGTGCTAGCAGTCGAGAGTTCATTGTCTGTCGAGGAGTTCGAAGACGCCGACGTCTTCGATCTGGTGCCAGTGCTGGTGCTGCGACCCGAATCGCTCCCTTCTTTCTGCCTTGGAAGCGTCGACGAGAGAAGTAATGACGAATGTGCTTGTGCCGCGGGAGCAACATGGGTTGACCAAGAGGGCTCGCGGGTGCGTACTTTCTTCGCGGTAATGGAACGAATTTTTTCCTCTTCGTCGGAGGAAAATGATAGCTGAGGTTTGTGGCCTTTTCTGATCTTCCTGGTGTGGACGCTGGTCTGGTTGGGCGTTGCTTTCTCTGAGGCAAGTATACGAGACTCGTTTGGGGGTGTCCGAGGTGATGGTTTTACTTCCGGAGCTGAAGCGATAGGAGGAGTCTTCCGATGAGGCGAAACGGCAGTCACAGGTGTCGACCTTGCTTTCTTTGTTTTGCTAGCAGGCGTTGCGGGTGCCGTCGGAAGTGTATTTCCTCCGTTGTACAACGGAGCTTGCTTCACTTTGACAGCGACCCTGCTGTCCACGTTCGACTCGGGATACCCACCACTGAGTCTAAACCCAGCATTTTTGAGAACGTTCTTTGCGTCGGCATCAACGTCGACGTGTATCTCACTCGTGCTTGCCAAGGTGAGGGTAGATGCACGGCGAAGGGACGAGGGGCGGAGCGGGGCAGAAACGGACATTGGGGAACCGAACGAAGAAGACGTAGAAGCAGACGTGGTCGAGATGGTTGACTTGCGGACTTGGGAGTACCGATTCGAGTTGAGAGTAGAAGAACTGGGTGTGGAGGGAGAAGCTTTGTTGTGTTCAGATCGGTGACGGGTGTGCGCTGGACGGAGATAAGGGTGATGCAGTACACGGTCATGACGCTGAAGACGTGTCGAGAGGCTATATGCGCCAAAGAATTCGTCAGCAATCACGGCGATCAAAGAGG
>JBBPUI010001276.1:0-10948 GCA_038094615.1 Heimioporus aff. retisporus | reverse complement strand
GCTTTCATTTTCAACCAACACCATTCCCACATTTTACATTTCGCGTTTAATCTTTTAAATTCATCAGAACACACTGATGCCTTCTAATACGGCAATGCTCGCCTCACCTCCATGTCGTAAAACGCGCCCATCCAACGCATCAAAATGCCTCGGGCTGCCTGACCTTCCTGCCAAAAAAAGGACATCAGCAGAGAAGCAGGCAGACGACGAAACACTCGCCAGCCAATGTAAGGCAAAGGCTACAAAGACCAAAGCTGCCGTTGAACAAATGGGTAAGCTAGAGCAAGAAATGGAGACCAAGCAGGCGGCGGCCATAGCTCCGGTAAAAGGTGTGCGCCCGTGGGGGCGCCCACGTGTCAAATCTGCAAAAAGTCAAGAAGCTTCCAGAGGGACCAGCAATGTGCCGGATGGTAAGCTTTTAATGAAAATTCGATGGCGGCTGCAAGTTAACACAAATGGATACAGTGGGCGATGTACCGGGTAAGTCTGCTATAAACCACCCTTGGCCCCACATTTGGACGATTCCCACGACCATGAGGTGGGCTTCAGCGGCATGTCATAAATGACCTCCGGGGTCAATTGAACCTCCACGGCCTCCACTCAAGTCCAAAAAGGATCTTCCCACCATCCACAACCATCTCCATCAGAAACGCGCCCAACCATATCCATCCATCCATCCTCCCCAACCCATCCGCGACTGCCTCCGAATGAGAAATTCATCCATCCATCCATCGCTGTCCATTTATCCGCCCATCCATCCAGGCGTCATGACAAGTCTTGTCCACCGATTCGGTAGCATTTTCGATGCTCGTAACCTCATCAAGCTATTATTAGCAAGCGTAAGTCCATTACTCTAATTTTTTTTACCCTAATCTTAGGCTTCTCGCACCCGTCAACACATGCTCATCCAGGTGAGTTGCTCGCCCAATGTGCCCACCCTGTTCGCCCCCTACCCTTGCACTTACCCCTCGCCTTCTACCTACTCTATTGCCGTCTCCCTTGCCACATAGAGAATGGCGTCTGGCAACCGTTGTGTGCTGTCATTCTGCCTACAGAGCACAACGGTTGCCACACGTCGTTGTCTCCCTTTCGTTCCATTCCTCTGTCATGCCCCTTGCCGCACAGAGGACACCATCTGGCAACATCAGCAAATCACTTTTGCATGGACAGTACTGTACAGTGCTAGACAGTGTCAAAGGACTCACAGCCTGGTCCATATTGGACTTTCCTGGCTTGTCCTGTCCAGTGACAATATCTCTGTGGCCTCCTGTAAGATAGGTTGGCTTTCAGGCTTCATACAGATCTCTGTGGATCTTTGTAGATCTCTGTGGATCTCTGTGAAACCATGGAAGGTAGGGTGATTCATCTGACAATGGCATGATAAAGATTCATGTGAATCTCTGTGGATCTCTGTGAATCTTTGTGGATCTCTGTAGAACTCATAAAAATAATTTAAAATGATCAAATCAGTGTACCCAATGACTCATCATAGATTAGATAAATGATAAGATTGTATCCTAAACAATCTATCCTAAACAATCATGACATAATAGTTACTAATCTAGGGCCACCTGCAGATGCTCATGCCGCCCGATCGTATTGTCAACACATTGCAATGCAGCCCTGGTATGACAGTCAGCAAAAATAAGTAGTGTACAGCCATTACTTACCAGCCCTCCCGCGCCCACTCTGCCAGTTGACTTGTGAGGCGGGGACCATGGTAAGAATCTGCAAGGATCGCCTCAATAAGGGTGAGCATCCCATGATAAATCGAGCCGTAAATTTTCGCGGAGAAGTTAGGAAATATATTTCCAGTGCCACTTCTGGCGTAACCGTCGAGGACACAATTCAGCTACGTTGCATTCAGCGGCAGCAGGTATGAGATGTGCGGGTACTTACGACCGTAGCGACGACTGCGAGGCATGTTTTAGGGATAGTGTTGCGGAACGTGTCAGGACGCCGATGAACGATACGATAGCTACCGGTATAAAAAAACTTGATGATGACGTGTTTGAGGGCCGGATGCGCGAAATTCCTTGTCCTACCCTATTGCATTGTCAGGTGCGGCCGCAGTGAGGTACATGGGACCTACATTTTCGTCCCGGCCGTTCCGAAGAAACTTTGACTGTTCCAACAACGCAGCGGCGGCATCCTCAGCAAAGTGGATAGGGTCGGGGCATACCACATCGGGAGGAGACAACTCGTAGAAGTTGGGAACCGCTGTAATCGCCGCCTTCTTCATTTCGGATCGCCACGTAGACATGTCGTCATAAAGCTGTGTCGCATAGTTAGTTTTCATAGCAAAGAGTATACATCCATACCATTTTTGCCATGTACATCTTCTTATCGGGCCAATAACCTGCCGAGAGGTCAGAAAGCAACTTGGATCGCACATGTACATACCAGGTTCAAACCGAACACCACGACTATTCCAATCTGCGATGACCGTGGTCAGACTGTCCATGATGGAATTCTCGAGATCTTCTTGTATCTTCGGCCAGGGATTGGTGAGCGCATGAGAAACTCTACATTCTTGCTTTGCGTCCTCTAAACAATCTTTCCAAACCGGCGAGTAGTGACCAAGCTGATGAGGTGGAGGTGGTTGATCGCGTGCTCGACGACGTCGAGAAACTGGAACGGATTCGGCACTGTGATCGTTTTCAATACAAATTGCGGTAGAGCGAATAGCAGTAAGCGTAGCTGGATTAGGTGCGCGAGGGCGGCCATTCCGCTGTTGATGGGATTGCAAAACATCCACCGCCTGAGTCACGTTGATGGAAGCACAAAACGTGTAAGTATGAGAAGAGACGTCGACGATTTCGTACCTTATTACGGTTGGCATCACGGCTGGTATTACCTAGGGCCGCGGCTGCACTTGCTTCGTCCTCGGAACGGGAATACGTGAATTCGTGGTCAGGGGGTAGCGACGTGTGGCGGACTGGCTGACTGGCTTGCATCTCCGAGCGAAACTCTGGAAGTGAGCATCAGTAGCGAGTAGAACCGTGTAGCGTACAAACCATGTGAATCATTGCGACGCGGGCAATCCAGATCTTCGTCCCCGTCTCCACCATCCGCAGAATGTTCATCGTCGGCACCGTCGTCTTCATTGCCATGTCCCTCACTGCTCGAGTCACTATCCTCGTTATCTTCGATGCTACGAGGGAGTAGGGACGTGCCCAGACTGCGCTGAAATTCAGAAGCACAAGCACCTTCCTTGCCGACAGTAGCAGATCCGGTGGGCGGCAAGTGTTGCTCGATGATCTGGTGACCCGACGCTGAGGGAGCTTTAGAAGGTGGCACATGGAATCCAAATCTGGTGGTTTCAGAACCAGCCAAAAACCGTGGCGCGGGCGTTGTATCTGGCTGCAAGAATAATAGTCAAGCGTTAAAGTCATTCTGATCGAGCATGTACCTGCGAGTCGCGGTTTGTCGTTTCCTTGAAATTCCCCGAAACCTTCTCGGCTGTCGGTTTAGGCTGAGAGGACTTCAAATACAATCAGAACCACGAATATAGCATAGCTTATGTGACTCACCTTATTCTTCCCTTTGCTTGCATGCAGCACAGGCGCGAGAGGATTCGATTGAGTTTCCATGGTAAGTGTCGTACGAGGCTTGGGCATCTGCGGTGCTTCTAGGACGGCGCCGATCCTCTGTAGCTGCGAGACACGACCTCCCGAACCGGCACCTGCTCTCACGGGACGAGAGGGCTGAGATCCAGCCTGAGAAACGTGAGTATCACCACTGCGGTCAATGGAACCTTCGAGAGTTTCCGGCTGGCGGTGTCTCTTCGTGTGTGAAAGGCCTGGCACGCCATCATCAGCTTGACGCCTCTTCTTGCCTCCGCTCCGTGACCGCATCAACCAGGCTGGGTAGGTACAAGAAAATTCAGCCGCGAGTTGTGACTTTGTAAAAATTTTACATCACGTAACAAATACTTCCACACATCATACGGCAACATAGTGTCCTCGTCCTCGCCGTAGTAGTTAGTACAGTCAGTCGTGCCACCCCCGCCCGTCGTCGTGATTGGACACATGATACGTACTACATACAATAGTGAAAAATATTATCAGCGGTATACTCCCCGCGCACGTTTGTACTGACGAGGCCTATCACCCATACTCTGAATATCCCGCTGCCGCTTCTTTTGCGTGACGATCGATTTTGGTATAGCATTGGTTTCTGGCAGCGAAAGTTCGAGTGCCTTGGCCATCTTCTTCGCAGTGTAACTGCTATCTTCAGAGGGGAAGTGTGCGAGGAATTCTTCGAATAAGCTGATACATGATTCGATACCTACGCTTGACCCCTTGAACTCTGCGACTCTAAAAATTTGGCGCCAGCTTTCGAGTAGCGGAATGAGATCATGGAAATAGGGCGAAATGTGGCGTTCGAAATCGAAGGTGAACTCGGTGAACAATGCTTGTTTCGAGTCCTTTGCGATATCCAAGTTACCGATTGAAGTTTCCGTCCACTGGCCGAGTATCGACGAATTGAAATCGAAAGCATCCCGCTCCAGACCGCCAGGACCATCATACAGCACCATGATCCACAGCGTCACGTAGAATAAAGATTCGACGTCGTCCTCCAATGAATGCTGAACGGTAAGGTCTTGTGTCGCGTCGGATGCCATTGAGGCCATACGGTCATCCCTGGGGCCAATCTTCTTTGCTTGACGTTCCTCAAGCGCGCGCGAGATCTGCTTCAAAAGAGATCTTGAGAGAAACGGGATAGTACCCTGAACGAAGTTAGTACACGTAAGCTACTTGTAGGTGGAATAACTCACCGTACCACCTACGCTATATATTTTTCTGTAAGTCTTCTGTACGGCGAACTCCCAATCGATTAACATCCCGCGCGACCTGTTCGGGAGGTCCTCGATGATAACATTGGAGGGACTTGTGTCGCGATGGAGAATACCCTTGGCATCCGCCGTTTTTTGGACTAGAAGATAGGTGAGTATTGACGTTGCGGACGAGTTAGATGTCCACTCACCAACTAGGATATCGCTGATGCATTGAATAAGTTCGAACTTGGTTTGAAAGTGTGTGATTGGTCGACCGCACGGGCTCATAACCGTACGAACGTGGAACCTGTCCCCCTTCATCTTCTCGCGCTCGAGCTCGTCGCGATACCGAGACGTCTTGTCAGCTATACCCTCCGAGATCTCCACCTTCCAATATTCTACGACAGTCGGCACCCCTGGGATCTCTTGCACGATCTGCATCATTCGCACCTCGTTATCCGGGTCCTCAACCCAGTGATCTTTGATAATGTATGTTCGACTCTCGCGACGAACAAGATAAATAATTGTTCCTCTCCCTAGGAAGCCGGGGGAAGAGAAGAGAATTTCCAGGACTTGATACGTATTGTTCTTGACCCTGACCGACCCAATGTGCCGTGGAGGAGAATCTGAGGGGAGGCGACAAGATTCCGGGGGGAGGTGACGAGAATCTGAGGGGAGGGAACGAGTGGGAATGATAGTGACGGTGGGATCGAAGCCGACGCACGGTCTGGAACCAAACACGAGCGCAGCAAGGAGAGTAAGAAAGCGATGCGGGTCCTCGTGTATGTCGAAGGGATGGCTGACACAAAGGCCAGAACGATCATATAAATGCGCTCGCATCTCCTGCTTGGACAAAGATATGCCGAGAACGAAACGACGCCATGGTTGGTCAAGGAACGTCAGATAAGCTTTGGTGTGCAGAGTTTTCGCAAGGCGGCAAGAAGGCGTCCATTTTTCGGTTGTGTATTCTGCAAGTACCACCGGGTCTGTCCATGAGAGCGACTGGACAGTATACGTTGCTGACTCGACTAGGAGGATGTCGGGGTGCCTGTCATAGGCTCCGGCACCGTCGGGTGCACCAGGGAGTCGACGACTGCTGTAAGCGCCCAGCCAGTGGCGATGAGGAAGGACTTGATCCGAAGGATTCTTGGCCTTCACCCATGGTTCCATAGCGGTAGCGACAGTGTTGAAAAAAGTGGCCACGAGTGCTTCAGCCCCGTTGCCGGGGGGAGGCACCTTCCAATTCCATTGTTTTGCTTCGGGGTCGTAAAGAGAAACGTCGTTGGTGCAAGTGCGATTTTTGAGAAGCGTAGGATCACATTTTTGAAGTCTTTCATAAGGAGCCGTTAGCGACTCTGGGGATGGGATATCGGCCGAAAACTCTGCGAAGATGGTGTCAAGGGCATGGCCTAATTTGTACGATGAAGGGACTCGTTCATAGACGATGGCATCACCCAACTCTTGGACAGTGACTTTATCCATCGTGGAGACCGAGCGACCGCTCCTGGGCACAGGGAACGACCCGAGCTTGTATATAGCATCCACAGTGCGTAGTTCTTTGCGTATCGGGGGGGCGGCGAGCATGGGCTGTGCGAATGAAGTTTGACATTTTGACAGTTACCATTTACTGTACAAAAACGGAAAACATAGCCGGGAATCAACAGGCTCAGGAATTTGTATCTTAGAAGATCGGGAAGTTAAAGAGAGAGCGGGTAAAAGATATTCTTGTCAAAAAACTTGTTGAGAAAAAACTCGTGTGAATGTTCCAACGAATTGAACATGGTCAAACGTGAGTCTGCATGATCGCCAAAGCGCGGAACGAGATTCGCATACGCTCGTATCTGTGTGACTGGGATGACATCACCTAACCGCTCCCCACCTGAACGTACCGCTCTTTTAACGACGTACATCTGAGTTGACAGATCACGGTTGCCCGGACCTGCCTGAGGGACAACATCAAACCGTTGAACGTATGTCAAGAATCGGTCAGTCCATGACCATTCCCGCTTAGGTGCCCCTAGGGGGCGCATGATAAGGCGTAGCTGTGCAATAGAGTGCCCTGTTTGCGTCATCAAGTGTAGAACGGCATGTGTGAGCAAAAAGCGCACCTTTCAAACCGCTGTCCGGCCATACGCACGAGTGATCAATGTTCACAATCACCGTGTCGTAGCGTCCATGCTTCCAGTCGCCTAGCGCCTGCGGGGGCAATGCAAGAAGCGTTTGCGGCGGTAGGACCGACTTAGTATGGATCTCAGTGGTCTGCAGGCGTAGCTTGCACCAAACTTGAATATTCTCAAACGGGAGAGACGCAGAGCTTGATGCTCTGCGGGGTCCGCCGATAGGACGCACCGAGTGAGCGCCATGAACCCGTTCGTGAAAGATAAAATCGGCCAGACTCGCCCGTAAGTCCGGAATTTCGAATAACTCTGCGGCGGCATCGACGGATATAGAGCGTATCGAGGGGTCGTAGGCAAGGTTAAAAGCGACCGGGCCCGCGGCAAAGGTGCGGCACGGTAGAACTGGTTCCCGCTGCTGTAGCGAATCCATGGCGATTGCACGTGCGAAGTAATCAGTTGGACGCCTGGCTGACGAAAGAGTGAGAGCTTCAAACGTATTCGCATTCTCCTCTTCGACTGGATCGTCGTCTTCATCATCCTGCAAATCCAACGTGGAATCAATTTGAGAGTCACTCAACGATATCGCAAGCTGAAAGTTCCTGCATCTCTCTAAGCGGTCAAGTTGTCGACATATCTGAGAGTCGTACTGCTGATTGTTGCTGCGACGCGCGGGGTCCTTGATCTGTTCAATATGTGCATGCTCGGTAAGATCGGCGGACCACTGGATAGTGGCGCCTACTCTGGGAATGCTTGATGGAATGTTTTGCATCAGCTCCAACTTCGGAATATGCCAATTGTCGATAGGCCGTCTCCCTTTCCCCTGGCGCAACCCGGCCTCGAGGATAGCGTGCTTGTGCAGATGGAACTCGCGCATGGCAGAAGTAATGAGGGAAAGATCGTCGTCGGTAATTTGGTATGCTTGTACGCGGTAACGAAACTCCAATAGCGCTCGGATCGCAATGACGACGTTGCGCGGCGCGGAGCCTGCGATGATGGCAATGATAAAGCGTTGAACGTCGCGGTGTGTCCGACCTGTGACTTGCTTGAGCGCCGAAATCCCTTCTTTGAAGTGAGAAAAACCAGTTGTAGGTTGAAGAACAGAAAACCTGAAATCGATCTCGGCGGCACCTAGCGCATTGATAGACCACTTAGCATCGTGATCCCAGAATTCTTTGTGAACGTAATGGAGTAGTTCAGGAGTGATGAATCGGCTGGGGCAAGACAATGGAAAGTTTCGGAAAAACGGCATGTCGACACCATTCAAACGAAACTTCTGGGCCTCCCGGAAGTACTGTTCAACGTTTTGGGGATCGGCTTTCGCGCTCGCTTCAGCAAGTTGAGCAAGAGTAGTCGACGCGGTGCGTGGTTCATGCGGAAATGGATCCCCAAACTGGGTATACATCGCCATGGTGATGGGAGACGTCTTTCCTCCGACAACAGAGAGCATGGCGGCTTCGGGTGTGTCGACGATGTAGCTCGCAATAGGAGTGAAGCAATACCTGTTACGACCCCAAGGGTCAGACAACATGACACCGATGGTAGCGGCACGTTTCAGAGGCTCCAGGACGATGTCGAGACATTCGTGAATCAGGCGATTTTCCAGAACACCTTTCATCCGCTTATTCTTGTGGATGAATTTCGGGACGGGGAGGAGGGCCGCGAGCAGAAAAGAGTGGGATGAAAGCTTGAGGCGCGTAGCCATTTTAATGTTGGCGAGGCTGATCAGGAGGGGGTGGGCGACACGATCACCAGTCAAGACCGAGATATTTGTTTTATCAGACGAAAGAATGGTCCCTAGTAGAGTGGCGCCAGTAGGGAGCTGAGACTACCCGTTGTAAGTAAATCGTCGATGCGGTAGAGAAGTTGCCTAACCTGCATCTCCCATGCATCGTTGCCCGACATCCATTCAGTATAAACGCGGCACGAGCACTCAGCTGTCTTGTACAAACGATACGGCACGTACTCCATTGTATCCGCGAAGAGGGGATTATTGAAGAGGTATCCAAGAAGTTCCAGTGAGTCACGCCAGTACAGAAAGACTGGGCTTTTTGTTGCATGGGATGTGTTGACCCGACGTGACATCCAACGGGGACCGCTTGGCAACAGTTCGGCTCGTTTCCGGAGCTCTCTTGCCGTTCGAAACGAGATGGGAAGATCTTTCATCTGGCCCCAGTGTAAGTGAGTGAGTCTGACCCGATAAAAATACGATGCACGAACCATATCGAGGGACAAAAAAGTGTCGATCGCGCTCATACTCAAGCCGGAGCGGAGGAGCCAACAGCCGAGTTGCCAGTCGCCCCTGGATGCGTACGGATAGTAGATATTTGACCTTCGGTAGTCGCTGAATTCATCCTCGTCGAATTTCTCCATAAAGGTTCCACCCCCGTCAAAGATCTTTGCGGCTCCTGGAAAACAGTGCTTCGCGGAGTGTCCTTCCACTGGACTGTTCTCAGCTTGCGCGCCATCAAGTGCATCAGCCGAGTCAATGTTTGGCTCGTATTCCTGCATACTCCCAGGTTCGTCGACGACCATGTTAGTATTTTGGTATTCTTCCCTACACCCAAGCTCAATATCGGCCATATCATCGACGGTACCTTGATTGCGCACAGCGAGGATATCTTCCTGGAGATAGATGAGATTGTCGGACCATGTAGAACATCCAGATCGCGGCTGACTCATATGTCTTGCAACACTTTCATGATTCGCAAAGCCACTCTTGCCGCAGCTGGGACAGCGGGGCATAGTAGGGAGAGGGAAACGGCGTGAGAACTTGTAGCCGAGGCACTTTGTAACGCCCCATAAGCTATGCCCGTTGATTCAAAGCAAGAATCTACGTCTGATAGCCGTCGCACACGATCACCATCTGAAGATGCAATAACCTCAAATTTATCCGCGACCAAACCATCAAAAAAGGAATTTCTTGATGAAGTTTACACGACTTACTACGCCTCGGAAGACTCCACTCAGGTACGTGGTCGCAACTGGCCATTGTTGTGGCTGACAATTTGAGAACGGTAGTCAGACGCTTCTGATGATTCGGAGAGTCAGGAGGCATACCTGGTGCTCGAAATCGTTCGCGCCCAACGTGATGTGTGCCGTGCGGAAAAAGCGCTGGAGGAATGTATTGTCCGGGAGCACGAAAAAATCGCACAACTTCACCGCTTCAAGGCTCAGCAGTCGCAGCAAATTATCAATGACAAAGACCTTGACATTGGATCGATCAATGCGCTGTTCAACCATTACGGCCTCTTGCAGCCTCCCCCGCCACCAGCGAGTCTTCCTCACCGGGCTCGACGGGTAGGGATGAATGGTGAGTTTGGACATTATATTTTCAATTTTTCATGGCTCATTTCGATATAAATAGGTATCTTGATACAGAGAGTCCATTCCGGACGTGTCCTCGCCGTACAACTTGACTAACTTAGCATGTTTTTAAAATTGTGCATGTAAACACTAATACTATGTGATTATGTAGCCGCTATGCCAATTATATGTACGGATTCTCTCGGTTGATTCCCGAAAAGGTCGCGCGATCATACTATGCTACCACACAACGACGAGGGCAAGGATGAAGGCGCTGCAACAGCCCATCTTCCACATCATGCGTGCGTACTCTTTCCTACACCTTTGCGCCATCTCATGACCACCTCGACACAATGATGGCCCGGCGAGGGCGTGCTGTCACCCCCACCACCCCGACGACAACGGCGCCGAGGACGCGCAAGAGCCTACCCGACCTTCTCCGTGATCACTACGAGGACGAGGGCGTGCAACAGCCCGCCCACACCCACAGCCTCACGGAAATGATGACGAGGGGAGGCGTGCGGCAGCATGCTCCACGATCAGCGAGCTAGGACCCTACCACTACTCGACGCCGACCGAGGAGGAGCGTGAGGGTGGGCACACTACCACCTAACCCAACGACGTCGAGAAGGGCGAGGGCGTGCAACAGCCCGCCCGTCACTACTATCCCCACGACGACAAGGCGGCTCGGAGGGCGTGCAACAGCCCGCCCACACCCACAACCTCACGACAACGACAACGAGGTGAG
>JBBPUI010001275.1:0-10959 GCA_038094615.1 Heimioporus aff. retisporus | reverse complement strand
CAGTACCCTTTAGAGGGGTCATTGGACGGGTTGAATGTCTCGTCGCGTGTTACTGAAGAAGACGAGATGATACGACCGGGACGCTCCGTATTTGGATTGGTGCCAAAATCCAATAGATCCGGGCTGATGCACGTGAAACCCTCGGGAACTCCGTGACGACGATGGAAGGGATGATCGGCAGGTAGACATATGTTAAAAAAGACGTCGAATCCACCATCCGTGCGGACGACCCCCACATCACCGATTCTGAGCCCGTCGCGGCGCTCTGCCAAAAGCTCTTGGCTGGGGTCAGGCGTCCATAGTGGATAACCGTGCTCGGAAGACAATTGCCTAGCATATATGTCTTGGGGACAGCGGGGAACCCTGGACATGGTGGATTGGCGTTTGGTAGCATGACTTTGCTCCTAATTATAGGGATGCTCCAGCTGTAAGGCTGTGGCAGTTCCTGTGTTGGATTGCTTTCTACGTAAAACGTTCCAGAAGCATTTTACATGGAACACCCCGTGTGACGACTTGTTTGGAGCGTTACTTACACCTTCACATGAGGACCTGAGCTGTGGAGAATCGATATCTCGACCCGGTGTGTTACAGTCAAGCTGGCGCGGCCCACATTGGTCCACTTTGACTGAGCAATAACAAGGCCAAGTGACCTATTCCCGTTGATTAGAGGACTCCCCGGACGTGGGAACCAACCCCTCTGGACCTGAGTGCCAAATCGATTCCTAGCCCGACCGGTTTATTCTGCGGGAAGCCTAAGCTGCTGAGCACAATGATGAATTCTGTGGGGAGAAATACGTTGTCTGATAGTCTGCTGACCAGATTAGTTGTCTGAGGCTCGGCCGCAAAATGTGCAGCATTCTCCCGCATTTGGACCCCCTTCCTCCCACAAACGACTGCAGCATCGCCAAGAAAGCCTCCTTCCGACGAATCCGGATAATCCTCACCGAGTTCGCGCACCTGATCTGCGCATAGCTATATATGCTGTGGGCGTCATAGTAGACCACCAGCTGCAAGGACAAAATTACCACCCATTGGCACACTGTACATGTGGTGCCCCCTTCTAACTTCACGCCCAGAAACTGGGTCCTAGCTCATGAGTTTTTAGTGTGGTATTGCCGCCTGCCATGGACCTCTGACCCTACCGAGGTAACCAGGTAGCGTGCGTAAATGCATTTCCTCTCGAACGAACGGCCCTGGCAATTGCCATAGCCTGGTCGTGTGTAAAAGGCGGAAATTGGTGACGGTCTTGGCTGGACTTAGAACTTGGTATAGATTCTAGAATACTGTAGGGCGGAAAAATCCGAGTGGCTGTGAAAATATAGAATCAATTCAGGGTACATTTTCCCGGTCAATAGTAGGCGATTTCCATAAAAACAACTCCAATCAGCAATGAGTCGTAACGGTTTCTCTTGTCTGCCCTAATGCCTTACTTGTGAAGAGTCAGCTCAAGTTTTTTTTATTACTCAATCGTACAGCGGATTCGCTGATGCTTAACATCTGTGCTGTGACTGAAAACTAACATGAGTGCACGCAGGCGGGTAATTTCCTGTGCATTCGTACTTGGCCAGGCAATACATGACAGACGGTGCTTTCTGCAGACACGCACCACGTTTGGGATCGTTACCTCATCGCTGCCGGTTTCACCCGTGCAATTTTTTTTTAGCATTTGCATCTCTTTTAGTCGTGCCCTACACGCTTCACCGCATCAGCGTATAACGTGTTGAAAATGTCCCCTGGGTCTATCCTGAAACTCCGTCGTGTTCATCCACCCCCTCTCTCTTCCGATAAAGCGCGCGCAAATTTATTTGGAATACCCAGATCACCGAACGAAAAGGTTCACTTGCCCTTCAAAAAAAGGCCGCTTTTGACGCAGTGCGCCACCATCATGGGGATCGGAAACCTTTGCATGGCTGTGTGTGCATCGCGTCGGTCACCAGGACCTGTTGCTATGTGATTTGCGGGCGTGCTTGCGATTGATACCTTGAGCGCTAACGTGAGTTGGCTCTGACGGTCACCCATATGCCCAGACGATGACAAGCAGAAATACTGGGGACGACGTCGTACGTTTTGAGTGCATTCATTGACTCCCGTATTTGCGACACGCCCATACGATGTCATACATAGATGGCGCATCATGGCAGTGGTTATTTTCAAGAAAAGAATGGGAAGATGCTGTCACCCTCTCAGGCCTTACCTATTAAGTGACCAATCGATCGGGGCTGCCATAAGCTCCGGCGGTTGCGGCGGCATAGACAGCGTCTTTGATTTAGGCTCCACGGGTTTGGCCATGCCCACCGTGATGGACAAGCTTTTCATGCAAGGCACTTCACCCCGTCTAGCATCGAGAACAAACAGATGTTTTCACCTTTAGCGCCCCGGACACGTCCGTCAATGCCAGCTAGATGAGAGTACGCGTTGCCGACGACGATTGCGCCCGCCTTGGGATACTGGGGTGTCGAGCAGTCTGTTCACCGTCGCTGCACCACTGTGCAGTCCAATAGCCTGCACCTCTCATCCTTGATCACCTCTAGTGAGTGACGTGTTTGAAGTCCATGCACCGTATCATCCGACCGGTGCCCCATCGGATCAGTTCAATACCCCTCGAGCGCTAAAATTTGGGTGTTTAATCGCCTCCAGTGCGTTGATGTATCCAACCCATGTTGTTTTCCGACGGATATGGGGTGAATCATGTAGTGTACATCAATTTCAGGACAAGTGTGATCATAACTTCCCAGCTATCCATACATATATAACCGTCACTTTTCAACTCCATCCCAACTCTCCGCTCCACCATCACATCCACACCCTTACAGGCAAGCAGGTCAATGGAGCCCATTAACAAGACTACCATTAACCTGCCTCAGGCTGCCATCCAAATGAGCGTGCCTTATCCGCCACATAAGATATGCACAGACAAAACCAACCTTGGCCCCCTTGATGCTATATAACACCAATGATTAACGTCCGTCGACCTCATTGTGCTCTCGGTCTGTCACCTCCCGAATATCATCCGCGATACAGACTTCAAACAACCCCGCAACACGCAAATTGCGTAGTGCTGGATCTTCGATTTGCAGCATGCGATCATGGAGCACTTCTAAATGTGCTCCCAACCACAATGCTTCTAACACGCCTAACTCGGATATTGGAGAAGTCTTGGACGGTTTGGTACCGATCAGATAAATGGCAAGGAGGAGGAGAATGATTGATGCCATGGAGGCGACGATGACCTTTGTTACTATCAGTTAATGTGTGGCTCCATCACACCAGGTAAAAAGGCATGCGGCTATTTCAACCAAGCGAAGACTAATTGAACAAAATGAGCTCTCGGCTCACTATGATAGCGGCACCACGCGCTAAGCTTGCCGTAGGTTCGCTTGGTTCAATTAGTTGTCGCTTGGTCACAATAGGACGACTGTCTTTTTACTGATCGGTGCACTCAGTCTTATGAAACCGATCAAACTTACAGGTATCGTATTGATCTAGCATTGCGGCTGCTCGTCAGCACCATGGCATGGAGTGACGATCAGACGTACGTTCAGTCTCCACATAAGGACGTAGTCGGTGACAATGCTTTCCCCAGACCCGAACGTAGGCCCAAATTGGCCATTGGTATGACCAGCTGAAATGTGACTGTGAAGATCAACGGGAATAGACTACATGCACGCAACACCCACCAACCCAAACGTATTGCGCAGCAAGCTTGGAAATTGCCTCTTCGAACTGAGCGGGGCCAAGTACCACGGACGGGTTTGTGCTTTCCTCAACCGAAGACGCATGAGTGATTTGAGTCGCATTTATACCAAGTAATGACATCGTATATCTTGCCACCATGAACAAGAATGAGAATATCAACAGGTAACATGAACAACAAGATTGACATACATGTCCATGACTGTGGCTGAGTACTTGGGTAGATCCCACTCTGACTCAGGAATTGTGGCATTGGAAATGGCTAATGAAATCTACACAGAGTCAACTCTCGCATATCAAGAAATCGAGGAGCAAAATAAGTTATACCTGGTTACTAAGGGAAGGCATACCACCAGGTGACCAGAGTGACCATGACTGCGAGGACGCAACCAAAGGGGGCTGGTTGGTGATGAAAAGTGAATTATTTTGGACATTCAACATGTCTAGTGTTGTGGTCGCATTGAGTGAGCATGCCACGATGTATGATGTCGTTTGAATCATGGTTGCATTTCCTCCTGGATTTCTTGTTAGACAATAATTGGGTTAGGCGCAAACAACCCTACCTGGTGGCGTGAATGTCCAATTTGTACTAACACTTACAGTATCGTTGATTGAACTGTCGATGTTGAGACCAGTGGTCACCCAATATACTAACAAGTAACCCCCGCATTCAGAGCACTAGGGGAAGAGTCAGGTGTGTTGAATCGTCAGGGAGAAGAAGCCTGCCAACCACTCTGGTACCAGTGTCAGCATAGTAAAGAGGACGGAAGTAGATCATATCTTTCCCTGCATTCCACTTCATGTCAGTTGTCATCTTCAATTCAATATATCACAAATGACTCACAATTGTATGGGTAAAAAGTGATTGTAACCGATCCCAAGGTTGGTATTGTAGCATCTACCACAGACGTATTCGTTCTATGGTCAAATACGAGAGATAGATCAGAAAGCAAACCACAGTTAGCACGAATGGTGGTTGTGTTGACTGTTGCAAATATAGATGTTGGATCCACCGATGGGAGATCATAAACAGTGCTGTTAAGCAATCCATGGGTGGAAAGACCGGGAAATTGATCAAGTGGAAGTAACGGAGTGAGCAAACTCCAGTTGTAGGTTGCATTGCCGAACCCGGGGGACCAAGCCAACGATGACGTCACAGTGCTGTTCTTGGTACCTGAAAACACTTCAAACTGCATCACAGTCGTTGAAGTGATGTGGAGGATAGAAATGCAAATATAGTACATCGCGATTGCGAGGATTATGCGGAGCGACGCATTAATTTTGGTCTGTTGCCAAACTCCAAGCAACGCGGAGCCAAGGCTTATCCATCCCTGCGAGACATCATGTACGCTTGTCAAAATTTGGCTGCTCACGACAATCCTGGAGATTGCCAATCGTTGTGATAGGAATACCAATATGAGGGTATAAAGCTTTTGGTGAAACAGTCAGGCACACTATCAGGTTCCCTCAGATATTTTGAACTTACGATATAGAAAAGTTGCAATGACTCTGCCAATGCAGTGGTAGACACCTCATTAATGGACTGAACAACAACATGATGCTCAGGATGGTGTATGAGCATCAACAAGAGTGCAATGTGGAGAAGAATGAAGAAGGCATGTAGCACATAGCATAAAATATGCTGAGATGGTTTGATTGTCTGAAAAATACCATGGCGCTTCAGTGTGGGACTACCTTGATGCTCTGATGGTGCTGTACAAATGGCATAGTGGTAAGTCACAGTATTTGGGAATACTTGGATCATGATGTTACCTTGAATGCCATCTTCAACCCCAAAGCTGGTGATCTGTGCACCCTGGAGAAGTGCTTCTTCACCATCCACAGTGACTTCAACACCCTGGCCCTCTGCAAGATTTAGGTCAAACATGCATCTGGATCGCAGCTGCCCCAGAGACGGATGATTGATTGCCTGCATGCGCCTGCAAAGGGTGCTAGTCCGAGCACTGATCCACAGCAGCTCCAATAATGTAGTGCCCTCGACAGTCAGATCATCCCTCATAATTTTTGATGGCACCCCCAGCATAAGACATGAGGTGATTAGTAAGGTAAATGATGCAATCAGCATCAAAACAACCTGTTTTGTGAACACAACCATTAACAAATATTAAAACCTTCCAGGATGAAAAAAAGCACTGGATTTGTATTGATCTGCATGATGGGAATGGAAATAACATTACATGCATTGTAGAAATCTGGAGATGCTCACATTCAATCTCCATCTGAGCACTTGTTCTGTAACTTCAGTGATGCTCCCAGAACGAGTAAATCCTCCACCATTTTCACCAAGTTGACCAGCTATGGAATCAAAGAGTGAGTAAACCCTCATGCAAGATTTGAAGCAGCATACATATCCATATTATTTGTGCTGCAAACTGTGAAAGAGCTTTTTCAATTTGATATGGCATTAGGGCCACCTCAGATGTGTTACTTCCATCCACACCCATGTCAAGCAAAGACAACAAGTAACCACTGAGAAAATCATTAACAACATAATCAGATTTGGGAACTAAAATTTACTTGGATTCAGAATCTCCCAGCACCCACTCGAACACTGAGGTTATCTGTGGCCATTACATTTTTGTCAACATCCAAGGCAGCCATCTGGAACTAAAAATGAAATCCACACCATCTCTTCGACCTGTACTCCAATATTATCTGAATGGTAGGCCCATATTGACCATGCTTCTGATGGTGTGTCTGGCTGGTCCACTGTAGCTACAAGATTTCCATTTTCAACTTGCAGGTTGTATATGTTGTGTAACACCTCAAATGAGCAGGCTATCATATACACCATCATTGTAATATTTTGAGATTGGCCAGTGGGTACTGAAGAAGAAAAATCAGCCAAGACAACATCAAATCAAAGCAACCCACAATACTAGCCTGAATTATTATTCCAACTGATGCTTAGGTTTAGGCCAACATCACTTCCATTCAGGTTACCCAAATACACTGGGGTAGTAGCCAAGCAAGTAAATGCATAACCCAGACATTGATCACACTACAAGCATCGTAAGTTGGCAATCAAGAAGGATCCTACAACTTGATTCGACTTGCCTCAGCATAGAACACCTTCGTGCCAAGGACTATTTGTTGTATATAAGTTTCAATCAATCCATTCAAGTTTGACAAGCATCACACTATGATGCTTACAATTTGATGTATGTGCATTGATGGAAACTCCGCCAAGTATGTCCATCTGTGCGTTGAAGCTGAAAAAGGAATCATTGCCATCAGTGCCTCCCTCAAGCACTTCGGTGAGCGTGAGATTTGGGACAAGCCCACAATTTGCCTGTATGGTGCTTGCATTTACCGATGCATTGATCATTAGAGGTGTCTTTGAAAACGTGTCATAAACCGTGCTGTTTATAAGTCCGTCGGTCGAGAATCCTGCTAAGCTAGACATCGCGGGAACCAATGGAGCCACTAGAGGCATTTGAAGGGATATTAAGTTGATGGAAGTGTCGGGCCATGATGAGTTCGATGGAATAGAAACAATCGACGTTGCATTGTATGGTTTGAATACCATGATTGTCGGCGACACCACATGCAGAACAGCGATGCATGTCAGGTAGAGAAAGACCAGAATAACAGCCTTGGTCGCTGCCGTGGTTTTAGTTTGCCGCCATAGCGTGGCGATTGCGGCCCCAAGTCCAGCCCAGGCGCCCGAAACGTCATGAGTGGCGGTTAACTTCTGGCAGCGTGAAACAAGGCCAGCTAAGGCGAGTCGCTGTGTCATGAATGTCAACAACGCTGTGTAGATCTGAAAATAGGGTGAGAAGCCTCAGGCTCTTGGTCGCCACTTCGGATCCTATCACATACGGTATAGAATGCTTGTAGAAAAGCACTCAATCCGACAGTCAGAACACTGTTATCGAATGAAATTGTGACATTGTGTTCCGGATGCTTCCACAGCATGGCGAATAGAACGAGCTGAAGGACTAAAAGAAAGCCATGGAGAATATAGCACACATAGTGGAGCGCGAGGATGGAGGTATGGGACCTTTGATCCTGAGAGCAGTGAACCGCGTTATTGAGGGTACGAGATGCTACTTCCCCACCGACCAGTGAGGAAGGTGAGTGAATGGCACCAGGAGGCATAATGTCACTGTAGGTTGAGCGATTATGACGGACAGATACGCAATGATAGTGAATGGGTCAGAAGATTCAGAACTCACGCATGTCGACACATGCACCCATTTATGCAGTGTTGCTACCAGCCTTGGCCTTGATGCATTAATTAGTACTTACGTTGCATTTCCCAGACACTCGACTCTCACCTTGGGCTTACCCTTCCCATCTGGCTTGAATTCGATCGGCCCGTAATCACCGCCTCGTGTCCTATGGGATCAGTGGTGGTGATGATATTGGCCACTGCCAAGTTTATCACGCCTCCAAGTTACGTTACTTTCTACTAGTACTTGCGTCTCGGCGGCCTCTTTTCATAATTTTTTTTCCATGTATAGTAAGAGGACTTACGGACGCTGTTTTGAAACAAATCCATCCGAGTTGATGGTGACACACGCTCTTCAGTAAGTGTGAGCTCAAAGGTGTGGAAGTAAAATGCTCCCAATCATTTTCTCATCGAACGCGTGATGCCATCAGCAAATCCTACCACCACTTTGTAGCCGCTTTACATAACTTCGTGTCTACTTTCGTTACCATGCGTGTAAAATAATCAACCACTTTTAAAGCAGATCCCGCATCTCTGAAGTATGTACATGATCACCTCTGATCAACGGGACTAGATCAGAATTTGGAATCATCCTCAAGTGACAGCCTGCTACAGATCTATTATCCAAGAATACAGTGGACTATGCTACAGTAATTTTGAATAGCTAAAGATGACATTCGCGACGGACTACACTAAATATGTTCTCCTGGGATCAACCGAAACTTTGCTCGGGATCACGGTCGTAATCCTAACATCATTACGTCGGCACTTGAGTCTTGGGCATCTAAAGCTTGCTCGCAGGCGGGGTTTCGACATGACATTGGTGTCGTAGTTCGTTGGAAGAGATGAATTCTTGACTCTGGAGTACCATCAGTCGGGTCGGTCAGGGTCCGGAAACAAGCCACAGTCAATGCCCAGTGTTTCTCATGAAGTGGTGATCAGAAGTGTACTTACATGATCCTTGCGGTCAATCCACACCTGATTTCCCGAGCTCGATGAGGCGCAGTCTCTCGCAACTCCTAAGTGGGCCTCCCGAATATGCCGAAAAAAGTTCTTTCCTCTGAGGGTATGCATGCATCCTCCCCATCTGCACTGCACAGATCCGTGCACATAGACCCGGAGTTGATGAGTACTTTCTAGATGTACACGCAAGGATCCCATGTCAAAGAAATCCCCGCACTGCATCCCTGCGGTAGTCCAGAGACAACGAAACGCTCTTGGATGTCGAGCTGAAATATCTGAAACCTAAACCCAGGACATCGTCAGCTCCTTATATTGTGTGAACTCGGATGTCAGAGGAAATACCCACATTTTTGTATCTCGTCAGCTCTGAATCTTTCCGGACCGAAGAAGGACGAAGATGATACGCAATAGACGGCATCGCTTGCGGCTGCTTCAATCCGTCAGTGGATTCTCTAGATACCGGTTTAGAGACGCACAGGAGACAAAAGAGGATGGCACGTAGACGATGTTGATTTGTTGAATTCCGGTTCCCGGCGCCGGCTGCCCGATATCTATATGATGAGACTGGTATATTTGAAACAACATATATATCGAGAAAAACACACTAGCGAGACAATGGGACCCCCCTGTGTGGAAGATGGAAGATGGACATCATTCTACAGGATCACCACGTCAATTTATGCGAAATATATCGGAGATGTCACATGCCACAGATGCAGACACTGGGGATTTTCTCCCACTGCCATGTTCAATTGAAGGATGCCTGAATTCTGTGGAGTGATGTATTTGCATTCGACTAAGAACACCATCAAAGGGGAATAGAGTGCTCGATAAAGATGAAATTGAGAAGCCATCTTCTTCCAGCTGTGATCGTCGTCTCTCCCGATGCGCAGACCCTACGATGCATATAGGTGAGCACTGACGATGATGCAACCGAAAGGCAGGTTTACCTTCCGGTAGCACGGCAAGGTAATGACGGGACCCTTCTGCGTCAGGGAGGGACTCGAGCCCAGGTTCTTCGGGTCCAAGCACCAGCAAATTGTCTTGTTCGAGTAAGGAATCCATGTGTTCTGCAAAATGGGGCGAGTCGGGGTCTGTCAGAGCGGTGGTGCCTGACACAGATGTGGGTGGAAGAGAATCCGTTGGCTCCAATTCATACAGAGTTGCTGCCAGGGGCATGCATAAGCGACGGGCGGGGATAGAATCATACCAGCTCACAGTCTCGCACAAACGCGCGCCACGAATCACCCATCGTCTCGAAATGGGAGTTATGTACCATAATCGCGCTGTCTTGTAATGTCACCAGATCCACATCCTTTGAACTATGGTGTCGGCGCGCGTTCGCCGGTAAATGATGAGAAGGCATCCAAAGGGCGGAATTCAGCTCGGATATGAGCGACGGACGAGTATCCGCCAGCTGCCCTTCTCCATCACTATCCTCTTCGATTTCAGCCACAGAACACGTAAAATAGGGCGGTGGGCTTGCAGGTCCTTCAGAGCTTGTCGACGTCATATCACTCGACTCGGAGTCCTCTAACTCTTCGAACCGCCTCTCAAGATATACAACTCCTATGAGACAAGCGCATGAGCAATGATAGCATACAACCACGGCACGGTCACCTTCTCGCGAGACAACCTCATAGTTGTCGAATAGTGCTGCTTCGAGACGAGATTCCTCTCCAAGCACTTCCTGCGTGATCAACCCCTGGGACACATGAGCAGGTACGGGAACAAGGATTAAGACGAGCGACGCACGTCTTCCAGCAACGAGATCCAATGACTGTCGTGAGTGATTGCAATGTTGGCGGAAGGATCCTAAAACGATGAGGTGTATCAGGTTCTGTCGTCGATGTGTTATAACAATATGACCAACCCTTTCGAACAAGTATCTGTTGATGGCGTCGGAGGGATGAAATACCTATTGAAGCCGTCACCATGAATGTGTAACACAAAGCGCAAATACTCACGGACGCTACATTTGGGACATGCCGAACTTCGACGTGCGCACCATCATGCCCACCATGATCAGGAACATCTAGTATGTCTTCCGTGGCCGGTTCGGTTCCTTGGCCATGTTGAGTCGCTCGGAAAACGTTGTACCCGCTGAG
>JBBPUI010001273.1:0-10966 GCA_038094615.1 Heimioporus aff. retisporus | reverse complement strand
TTAAAGGACCTGTCGCTCACCAGCTAAGAGAGGGTAAGAATACCCAGTAGTGATGCCACAAGAGACGGACAAGATGGCAAGAGAAAATGATATCGTCTCAAGAAGCTTCGCCCTTCGCGTCAGCGCATCAGCAAAAGATCAATGCCTATTTTGCTCTAGCAAGTCTATTGCACTCTAGCGGAATCTAGCGGAACTTGGAATAGCCTAGCTACGAGCCTAGCGCCACCTAGCACGCACTACCATGTTAACATGAGCCTGGCGCAACCTAGCGAGACTATCGTCTCATCGCCAGCCTGTTGGCGCCTGGCCTAGCTAGTCACCACGTACATAAATTCTACCGGTACACAAAAAAAAAAAAAAGCTAGATCAAAATACAATTTCATTTGCATGATGATCAGCATATTTATTCACATAATAAGAATTAAACGTGTCCAGGGATAAAGACGAAGTGAGGCTTGGAGGGATAGTTCCCTCACCAAACACCGGAATCAAATGTGCTGCCCTATATATCACATCAATGTGTTCGACGGATTGAACCCGTTGCCCACGACGATCGACTTGTGGACGGACCTTCCACAGTCCAGTAATTGGATCAAGAGAATTTCCTATCCGTGCAAATCTGTCAACCAACGCACATGGACAGAGCCTGCCATTGAAGATGAAAGAAAAAAAAAGACAGACACGGCCAATAATCATGCCTCTCATCCCGCGACAGTTCTCGTTGACAACCATGAAGACACAGTCATGACGTGCTTCGCGACCTCGCCAGGAAGGCGTGGCACGGATCCACTCGCGCCGCATACCGTAGATTCCTGATACGTCAGACGGGGCGCGAAAAGTTGCTGCTGCTGAGTGGTAAACCCAGACTGGTCCATCAAATCCAGTGACATCAGTTGACAATGAGTCGTGTTCGAGCGTGTCAAGAAAGTCATAGACAAGCCGTGGAAGCCGTGGTTCATTGATCTGGAGAGCAAGACGCATCAGTTGCGTCGCATACCCACATTCTGAATGTATTGTAAGTATTTCGCATCAAACTAGTAAATAGACATACGTGGTCGCATGGGTAAATGCGTATGGCTTTCAACGTGTACTGAATCAATGGCTTCGTCGTCCGGATCATCTTGGTCAATATCTTGGTTTGTCGGGACCAACTGGGATAAAGACGGAGCTTCGATGTTGGGTGGCAGCATGCCCTGCTCGACAAAAAATGTTCGAGCGGTAGCAAGCTTGTCGAGACGTTGAATTGTCAACAGCATTTGCCCGATCGCATTATAACGGTTTGAGCGACGCCATGGGCGTTTGACCGCCGTTATATGGCGTGACTCAGTGATAGAGCTACACAAGCCATTTGGTACCCCAAATTCCTGGATCATATGGACATAATGACAGAGCGCATGCTGACGAGGGAGGGAAAATCCGTTGGGCCGAACGTTGGCACGGAAGACCTCGCGGTGTAAGTGAAATGCTGCCAGAGCATTTTTGGCAGCTTCCAAATCCTTGAGCCCAAGTTCTGGGCGACGAACGATATAACAGAAGTCCATAAATGCAGCTAAACACTGCACCAGCTGTGGGGGGACATACTCTGCAATAGCCGGTAAGTAAATCTATATTTTAGTTGGGTTCTCAGTAAAAAAGTTACAGCTTAAAGCAAACACATACCTTCATTAGTGCCTTGGAGTCGTCGCCTGTCCATTGCTTGAAACGCCGTCCATGAGGAAAGCGTCGCAGGCCAGTGAAATGTGGTACCACAGCTAGACTAGTACACAAGTATTATTCATTGATGCAGTCAGCTCAAACATTCACTTACCGCTTGTCAATATCATCTAGAATCTCTTTTGCACGTATGGGCTCATACTCAGCCTCAATCCATTCGCATGTCCACGTTACGAGGTGGTCTTTAAATGTACCTTTGATCAGCTGATGAAGTAGGTCGGGCGATATCATCGCGAATATATCCGCGCGTGGAAATTCATCGGTGAATGGCTAAAAAAAAAAAAATATCAATAAACGACACCAAAAGGAAAGGAAAACAGATGGACAATTACGGTGTCGTCTATCCCATACTCGAACCAAAGTATATCTGGGGAGAGAACATCACGCAGTAAACAATGCAAAGCATGTGTACGTCTCCCCCCTTGACCATCGAGGTCGTTTGCTGGTGCTGTACATCTGGAATATACGTATGAGTAATGTATCAGGAGGATAGTTATACACACTTCGAACACCATCCCTGAACGATCCCACTCAACATTACTTGCTCAGGGTAGTCAGCGATGAATGCCGCCAAGTCAAATATTACGCGGCGCCAATGGCCATCTGGGCATCGGCGCACAACCGGAGTGATCATGGCAGACTTCATTGGATGTAGTATGGCAGCGATAGAGGCATGGTATAATTTTTTTTTAAACGTGCGGAAAGTCGCGTCATTGTCATCCTTGCGAGCCGCTGGAACACCATGAGAATGGCATTACAAAACGGTGATGCGACATGATTTACCTTTCGGGATCGCGAGGAAAGCAATAGGGATGACGGCCTGGTTGTGGCCTTTGCGCACCGAGTTGTGAGTATTGGTGATGGAAAGGTATAGCGGATGATATTCTACATTCCCTGTTGCGACAGAAACAGTGGTCTTATCACTGCCGAGGATAATGCCGCAATACATTGCACCTTCAGTTGAATGGTCATCGGCATAAATACGGTCCTGTATTCACCAAAAGCGTGAGTTAGATAAATAGCCAATCAAATATAACGTACGCTCTGACGCCAGGCATAGTTGCCCGACATGAAGTCCGTCCATCGTCTTTGACCTTGTGAATCCGTGTAGGTAAACGCACGGTAATCAAATTTATCTTTGAAGTCGGGATTGTCGAGCATCTCAGCAAGGACATGGTCTACATTGCGATACCACACCTCATATTCCATGCGCCTCCAGGACGGTGAATTTTCCTCGCCGTCTACGCAGGGCGAGACTTTCATACACTCCCAAGGAATCCCGCCAGAACGTATTCGGTCAATCGTTGAATACATATCAGCTGCAGATAAGAAGGGGGCAGCGGAAGCTGATTGATTGCCCTCCTCAGACTGCCGCTGAAGCGCATGGAATGCCCAAAGTTCCATAAGATAGTTGATATTGCCAGCTGACATCTCCGCGCGCCGAAAGAGAAAATCCGCGAGAAGAAACTCGTGCTGCCCATTAAAAGGAGACCAATCGTTGAGGTCGCGCTGCGCACGAGGGCTAGGAGGATGGCCGAGAGGTAATGTCACCCCAAATTCATCACAAGGTTGCGCTAAGTCTAGGTGTTAGACAGATTTCGATTTAGACAATACGATACAAACCGGTTAGATACGGATGATACTCTTTTAATGCCATTTCACTGGTGAGCACACGGTGAGCATCGTGCCCCTCTGGAATGTTGTGTCCAGAGTCAGATTCAGGCGAGTAATGGAAGTCGTCCGGTAGGCCTGGGTGGACTGAGATACTGCCCACCTCCTCGCCTGAGGGGGCTTGAGGAGCGGCATACTTCCGTTGGTTGGGATGTACTGTATGAATGTGCCTGTCCGCCCCCGCTGTGAGGCAAACGTTTTCGAGCAATGAGGACAGACCAAGCGATTCAACAGTGTGGGGGGAGGCATGGCAACGATGAGATACGTTGGGGGGTGGAAACAACAGCGCCGTGTTAAGGGTCTTCATTTTTGAGGGGACATTGCACTAAACAAACACCGCAGGATACGTTAGCCGTTGGAAAAAAAAAAAGAGGCACCGCATTCGGCGGCGAAAAAAGTTTCTACCTCGTTTTTCTTTTCTACCATCATCCTCACACTGCGTACAAGACCTCCCCACCAGTATCATGGCACGTCCCGCCCGAAAGAACGCGAATGTTGACCCCACTGCGGTTCTCCGAGCGAACACTCAAAAACGCCGTACACCTGCCCAGAAAAGAGCTGATGAGGCACGCAAGATTGCTGCTGCTGCCGAGGCCGAAGAGCAGGTGGCCAAGGAGCAGCGCGAGAAGATTCTTGCTATTGCTGCAATGGAAGATCAGCTACGCAAGGAGGATGAGATGTACGGCACCGTGACCATGAAAAAAGTCACGGTGAACGCACTCTCAGCAACTCATGTTCTAGATGCTCGTAAGCACCCGAGCAAGCCTCTTCAATGCTTGCAGATGGCGTACTAAGCACCGAATTGACAGAAATGATGGAGCACGAGTTGAACAACCGCACTACATCCGAAGAGGTCAGGTTAGAAGTTGATGACAACGTGCCAACAGATCCCCTCACGGACGTCGCGTCTGACTCCGACAACCCAACACAGGCTCAGCAGACTGGTTCCAAAGGATCAGTACGTTGAAATATAGCTCGTAGATCACACCACTTACCATTTAATAGTATAGTAAAGTTGCCCTGCGCAGGACATACGCCATCAACCTTGGTAACGTAAGCGAGGGCAATGATGACGTGGCGCCAGACACCCAACCAAAGCCTAGAAGCTACGTATCCGTAAGTGACAATGATAAGATAACAGATAATCTCACTTACCTCATCATAGCATGAGAAGCCTCGTGGCCTCCGCGAGGATATCGAACACGCCCACAAAACGATTCCCGCTAACAATGCGGCACAAAAACGGGCAGTAAGCCCCACAGATTTAGATTCTGTAGGAAGCGAGCTGTGAGTATAAGATACGAAAAGGGGAGTCACTCACGTTCAACATTGTTCGTGAAAGCCCCGCAGCGAAAAAGCAGAAAAAGGCCGCCAGCGGGGGATTCGCGAGTAACCTATCGAAAGGTTGGAGGCAAAGAATCAAACAAACGGAGGGAGCACACACGACACAGACAGATCAAACCAAAGCTTCATCCAGGTCCAAGAGCAACGACAGCACGGGTCAAGTTGAGGGTACGACTATCCTTGAAGATAACGGCAAAAAGGATAAGGGTGCTGTAACTTCACGAAACGGTGCCTCTCGTACCTTGCTAACCCCGCAACAAGTCAAGGAAGTCAATCTCCAGTGGGCCCAGATGATGGAGCGGCGCGTGGTAGTCAAAACAGCGAAGCCACCTGGAAACGAGGTGAAGGCGGGAGGTGGAAACTTGGCGGCTGTGGCGCACCCATCCAAATCCGTAAGCTGTGTCATTTGTAACAAAGTTCACGACACACTCATCACACGTTCCCACCGCTGCGTTCACTGAACGCCGACGTTGAATGATGTGTTCATTCTCTCACAGATAAGTTTAGAGGTTTCCAAGATGAATGTTGATAATAAATTTCCCAGAGCGCAGAACACAGAGAACGTGAACACGAGCTCGAAGGCAATGCGGGACATGAAGGTCAAGGATCTTCCTATCGAAGACACCATCACGGCGAGGCATCAATGGGACATTCTGGTTTGCCTTTTGATCGATTGGGCTGGGTCTACAGATGATCCGTTTGGCACAAACGAGAACCCGGATCTCATGCCTACAATCCAAGAGTTGTGGGACAACGTCTTTGACTCGGCGGAGGGTCGACTCGATGTTACTAAGTATCCGGCGATCAAAAAAATAGTACGTGTCCATCCCAAACCTGGTGACATCTTGAACGGGTTGGTTTCAGGCGTGCGACCGACTCAATACATGGCGCAGCGACATCGGCAAACGTGGGATATATTGTCTCGAGCAATATTTCAAAACATCCGAGGAGTTCAAGGACCAGGAAGCACGGGCGGTGTTCGTGAAGTCTCAAAACCCATTCATCCGAGATGACAACAAACCAATCTTTCCGCTCATTTACAAGGATCCGAAGGTGAGCAACACCTTTAACTCTCCTCGCCGCTAGCCATACATTGAATCCTACTCTAAGAACATGAAAGGGGCTTGGGAGGCCCCTCTCATAATGTCTATACTTTCAAGGCATGTACAGCGAGTCGGAGCCGACCAATTTCTGGCGTTTGGCAATCCCTCGGGTGCACTGGCTTTGTGCGCGGCTGCAGTAAGCACTGCCACTCTTATGTAATACAAAGCTAACCATGACGATCACAAGCTCGAGCGTGCGCTGGAATTGTTCAAGGGAGGCAATAATATGAAGAACGCACTTGACTTCACGGGGGATAGTACTAATCAAGGCCGTCGGTCGAGCAAAAACCAGTTTGATCACAAGTTTGCGGAAGCAGCCCGGCAGTACTCAGTTTCTACATCGAACCTGAGTGAGAATAAGTGGAAAAGGATTATCTCTCTGGCGAAATCACTGTCGGTCGCTGACTTAACAGGTGCCAATCAAGATGTATCCCGGTCAGATGAGGCTGCCGAACATGAAGAATTCCTCATCGCTGCGAGGGCTTGCATTGAAGTATCGGATTCCGAGGGCAGCCCGAGCGAGGATACGAACATCGGTGAGAATGTCGTGGGTGTGGAGGATGACACGGAAGATGTTGTGGGTGAGGAGAGGAGTGATGCGGAAGATGTTGAGGGCGGGGAAGGACTGGAGGGAGGCCATGGAGAAGAGGGCTACTGAGCTTCATGGTACGATACATTGGCTATGATTACTAGAGCTTTTTGTCGCAAAATGTGACTGGTTGCCTGTCGGGCTGTTTTTCCTATATGGTGCAAGTTTCAATAGCGGTGTGGAATATTAGCCCCGGGATGGGATCCTAGCCGTCATAGCTCAAACATATCGGCGGGCTGGCTAGAGTAGATAATGCTCTAGCAGTGATCTAGCACTAGGTCGTCAAGCATCTCACCGACTGGGTGTTCTGGTGCCAGGTCAGGGTCTATTTGACCTGGCGTGATCTAGCCGATCTATCGCTAGGTCGGCTAGAGCGCGCTAGACCACTTACACTTTTCCTGATGTATTTCCTTTGCTAATGTTTGAAGGTGACGTCTCCGCATCGATTCAGAAAAGCTAGGGCCAAATGTGACTGACCAGCAAAAAGTGAAGCTGCTACAATGTAGCAATGGACTTATGAGGAGGCTCGAGGCTTGGTCCAATGTCCAGACTCTATATATTCCTTCTGTTGCCTTGCTTTGTGTCAAGGCTACTCTCAACTCAGGTCAGGTCCAGAAGCCTGAGAACTTCCATCTCTGGCTTCCATCTGCGTTGTGATGCCAAGCCCCATGTGATGTCAGGTTGGAAGAGGTCGAATGGAAGCTTCGTGTCAGTCAAGCTTATGACGCACTTGAAGAGTTGTGGCAAGCGCTCCACTCTCGTGCATATATGCTGCACTTCAAAGACCACTTCTTGCATGGACAGGGTGCAACCACCCAGGCCCACAACTCCCTTAAATCAGTTGACATTAAGGTTGATATGAGTGCTGCAAAATATTGTGCCACTTATGGCACATTGTCAGCGTTATCCCCACTGCTTGGAAAGGTTGGTTGGACAACAACATTCCAAGTTCTCGAAAAGGAGAATATTCGTTCCATGACCGACAGCACAGATGACTGGCCAACTGAAGGATGGAGGAGACTCTCGTGGATATGGCTAACATGCAGGTACAACGATGGTACAAGAGGTGATGAGGGGCTGCAAGATGGTGCGTTCCAGTGGTTAAGTTTTGTGCATTGTCTGACAGTATAAGCAGCCATCCGTCTTGAATGGTGCAAAGCCCGCACCCGCACCCATCGCTGGGCAGAAGAAGTCGAGTTACTGGTCGAGGAGCAGCATCGCACCTTGCAGTTTCTGCATTGGCAGTCCAATTGGTGGCTCGAAAGGCAAGCGCTCGTTCAGGCTGACGATCCTGCGTTGGAGGAAGGGTTGAAGGCATATGTGCTATGGCAAGCAGCGCTGAGACAAAACCTAGCAAAGCATTTCATGCATATATGGCGAAACACACGGGGGTACATTGAGGCTGGTGGCGGTATCAGCACGGAGGATCCTACCGAAATGACGCATATGACTCCCATTGGTTAGCTAGAACTATGTCCATGTTGTCATCGATATCTTGCAAATTAAAACACGTCTTATCGAGCATGAAGGTGTGGGGATCTGCGTGCGAGCGCAGCATTGCAACACATCTATGGTGGTATTTTGCAACATTATGTGCAACAAGCAGATACGACGGAGGAATTTTGCAATACTATGTGCGATGAGCAAACCCGATTGAGGAATTTTGCAAGTCGAGAAGTAGGTGCAGGGATCTAGGGTGCGTGAGGGCAGCATTGCAAAACATCACAGACGTGTTGTGATTGCAACATGTCTATGATATTTTGCAATACTATGTACAACGGGCAGACACGACAGAGGGGTAAGCTTGCAAATCGAGAAGTCGTGTCTAGGGCACATGACGGTAACATTGCAAATATCACGGCGCATTGCGATTGCAACACATCCGTGGTATTTTGCAACACTACACAATAGGTGGACACGACAGGGGGGGCTTCGATAGGTAATGTGTTGCAAAACATCACGGGCATGTTGTAATTGCAACGCGTCCGTGGTATTTTGCAACACCACGCAATAGGTGGACATGACAGAGGGGGCTTCAATAGGTGATGTGTTGCAAAAAATCACAGGCATGTTGCGATTGCAACATGCCCGTGATATTTTGCAGCACTATACAATTGGCGGAGATGTTGGGGGACGTGATATATTGCACATTTCACCAGTGGTTTGCGTGACCATGTTTCCTGCAAAAAATTCACACGATAATGATTGGGTTCACTGCAAGAAAAGGGCCGGGTCTGGTGATTTGACGCTGGTATATATTTAATATTCGTGCTCACTGAAACAGGCTCCAGTCCATACAGATCATGTCAACCACTCTGGCCGGCGGTTTATCACTAGTCCCGTTATACGCGTCCGTTTACTTTGGCACTATTCTGACTACCGCGTTTTTTGGTATCACCTGCATGCAAACGTGAGTCCTCCGGCTGCACCATGGATATCATGGATAAGCTTACCTCCCTGGCAGGTTTTTTTACTTTGTCCAGTAGGATCATTGGTGCATAAAACGCTTTTATGGGCTCACGATAGCCACCCTCCAGTTATCAGAAGGATGTCATACAGCTCAAGATTCTTGTAAGTGAACTTGTCCACCAGCCGACGACTCCACGGGCATATTGATGTACCATGCGTCGCAGGTAGCTACTGCATGGTAAACTGTCCCTCACTTTGGTTCTCGGACTATCCGACCCTTTGTGCCAGGGGGATCAATGCCATACATGAAGCTGTAGTTGTTTCTGGGGGTACGTTTGCATAGCACCGTCCCAACGTGCGCTCTTACCATCAAATATAGCGTACAAGTATTTTATGGCAGGCCTAGCAAATCCTCTAGCAGCTCCAATCGAGCCAATGTAAGTAGCTCGATATAAATAAGATGTATCATCTCATGTCGTAACCGTTTCTTTAGGGAGCTTATCGTGAGTGCCTTGGTGATCCCTTCGGAACTGAACGTTACATGATTTATCTTGCATACTAGGCCCATATAATTCCGTCGGTAAAGAACCCGGGCCTTGCTGTCTGACTCAGAGTGTTAACGGAAATCATTTAGGCTTTGGTTGCGATGCTAACGCAAGGGTATCTGGTGTATCGAATCTATATCCGTGCGTCGTTGAAAGAATTCGTCGACTCTGGACGGCTTACTCACGCATGGTGGCAGTCAGCGGGAAGAATCTATTCGCACCTATCACTTGGGTAAGTTCAAATCGTTTCCCCAGTATAGATCAGTTCACTCATTGTCCCGATGCACCAGCTCGCTCTGGGGGCCGCTCTGATTGGTAAGGCTTAATACATATTCGCGGATAGCGTCTGACAGGATTATCCTCGATCAGTCACTATCATCAGTGGGTGGTCTTTGAGCCTTCGCGTTGCCCTAATGGATATTGAACTTTCTTTCCAAAAGTTTACTTTGTAAGAGCGATGTCTGATGCGGATGGGTTCGTTGTGTCCGGCTCGCATTGCAGCTCCCTGATGTGTATTTTCCAGCGCATCGTACATCTCAATCCTGGTAATCGCCGAAAATTCATTCTCGGTAGGGATATATCTACGACGTGCGTCGACCTCATACGATGACATGGCGGACAGACGCTCGGTAGCGTACCCCTCGCTCTCGCAGCCGCGCAGGACGTCTTCATCGCGGTGTTCATGACGTTCCTCCTCGCACGCGAGTACAGAAGGACTGACTTTGCAAGGTGAGCACACAGCCCTCGGATTGTCTTATGGATGTGAACACGGGACGCTGGACGGCAGGACAGCACACATTCTACAGCGCCTCATCATTTTTTCGGTGAACACTGGGACTTGGACGGCCCTGTTCGCGGTCCTATCTCTTATCTGCGTACGGCATCTCATTATTCGCTGATCTTCGATTAACCCTCTGCATGAACAAGGTACAAGCCTTTGTGTTTCCGACGACAATATTTTACATCCTGTTTCTCATCCCGCTGTGCTCGATATACTGCAACACGCTGCTCGCGAATCTCAACGCCAGATCATATGTGGGTAACCCGGCAATAGACATTTTCTCGCTCACGCCGAGTTTTCCTACAATCCAATGGAAAAACACGCGACGACACGGCGAGGAGGGACAGGTTTATCGTCCAACGTGGTGAGCATCTTTTAGGAACATCCGTGCTGTGAATGTTTGTCATCAACACTTGGGTCCAAGAACAGGGGGTATAGATGGCCATGGAGGGGTGGTGATACACCTAGACGCTCGCCGGTGGAGTTCGTCTGCGGAGTTGTCCTGATAAGCCATGAAAAAAAAACACGTTCCCCCCTTCTGCATGACTCTCCTATGTAGGGCTTCGCTTTATCAATGACGTCCGATTTAGATATGGATATGTGTATGTACAGTCAGCAATCTCGTTCCGATCATCGGCAAAAAAAAAGGAAATACAGTCGACTCCCTCATAACCCATACCTGTTGGGATGCACCAAAAACTCTGTGCTTACTACAGGCCTCGCCAATAACCTATACACCCTCATAACCCACAAAATTACCACCATTTGATGTATGAGTCATGCGACAACGGAGACTCTGAGAGTAGCTAAA
>JBBPUI010001272.1:0-10975 GCA_038094615.1 Heimioporus aff. retisporus | reverse complement strand
CTGGCTGAGTCTCCCAGTAGTCAAGTCCAGCTTGGACGATCGATTCGTCTCTTGAACCAGCCGACGAAGCCATGACCAAACGTCGTGGGAACTTTTGGAGACACGCTCTACATGGCACAGTACTTAGGCGCCGTCAATGTGCTTAGTTGCGTCACGGTATCAACAGTGCCGCAGAATCTGGCCTAGTGTCTTGCAGCGGCTGTCGCAATATGGTTTTGCAGACGAGATCAGACACATGTCGCACATTCCGGATCCGACATCTTCACAGATTGCGGTCGGCGGGTAATGCAAGACGCACCGAGCACGCCATCAATGGCTACTGCGGCTCTGTCTCCCATCACTGCGTGGACGATCGACTCTCGTCTCTGGATCAAAGTTAATCCGAGAACGACCACCGGGATTCTGCCAACATGCCATATAGGAAACATATCTGCAAAACTAACATGTACGTCGTACAAATTAAATGTGGAATACTCGTTCTTTAAAACGATTCCTCGATCAATCAAGAGTCCAGTCCTAAATACAAATCCAATGGGTGTTCATCGGTTAGTACACATAATACACGATGCCCACGTGTACGACGTCACACTGGCACTAACGCAATAAGATGGGGAGGATGAAATTGGAACCAAATTCGAGGTTCCCAGCAGGTGTCGGGAAAGTTCTGCCTCCAAAAGTAACGGAGATAGACGCAGAATGACCGCATGGGACTGCAGGACGCCAGCGACTCGAGTCGAGGTGCTACGACATCCGATCTGCGACGCGCAAACCGACGCTTGGTGCAGAAGTACCGCTGAGTTGACCTTGTAGTACCTCTACCTGGAAAGAAGGACCGACGTTACGCATGTTTTTCAACCTTTGTGCCGGAGGAATCATTCTGGTTACAATTTCCCAAGTGCACGAAGGATCTTACGGGGATGGCGTATGAGTAGGTGCCAGGACACTGACAGATGCCAATTGCTATCACAGCGACTCTCAGTACTATTACCATGATCACGACTTGAAGCCCACCTTTTGAGGATGGATAAGCATCACGTACTTCGGCCGGTGTGAGGCACGCGTCGTGTGATCTCGGAAGGTTCGGGCGCAGATGCTCTGGTCGGTCCATTTCTTCGTGTATTCCCAAACCCAGATGTCTCGCATCGCACCTTCATTAAGTTTTGAAGCCACAAGTTAACGGGTATATTCGGAATTGCTTGACATGACTGTGATGCATATTAATGACTATATCATGAATTGGTGAAGCCCGAGAATGTCAGTCACCGAAATGTTACGAATTGCCGATAAAGTCTTACCTTGCGCGGTTGACGAGTTCAAGGAACCAGACCCTCGTTCAGGATGTGCACTGCCACCAGCAATCGCGGTCACGTGGCGACACAATTTGTCAGTTTTTCTTTTCTTTTCTTCCTGTCTCGATCCCCATCAAGGTGAGTTCAACTCCAACTTGTCTTTTCTGATCCCGTCACCGGTGATCTTGTAAAGATGAATTCTTTCTCAGACCTGTTCTGTACTCTCATGGAGACACCCTTTATTGCCATATTCTATCTGAACATGTCACACAAACCATTACCGCAGCCAAACTAATACGTCTTTTTTTCGACAGAAAATGGTGACTACTGGTCATCTCCGCCCCATCTAGTCTATGATACGGCTTCGAATAATCAGACAATAGTATTGAATCCTAGCGCAGCCCCCAAAATCTATGAATACATTTGGTCCCAATCATCGTCGTTGGTGGCGCGTGGCGTGTTCCCGCTATGAGTGCTGCCCAATGAAGGCTCAAGATTTACCCCCGACGTTGGTATACGATTTTTATCCACCAGGCTACTCTGTTGCCCTTGTTCAATCTCGTCCATGATGTCCCACATATCATCGTCGCCTGGATGTGCAGGGGTCGGCTGAGGCGGATCAAACAGCGTCTCAGAGTTGTCCACGGCATCCCATAAGCTCGCTTCATCCAAATCCATCGCATTGGCATCGGGTCCGCTTTTAGAGAGTGCCTTTTCAGATAGCGCTGGCGAGGATGGTGGACGTG
Source organism: Heimioporus aff. retisporus (assembly GCA_038094615.1). Classification (NCBI taxonomy): domain Eukaryota; kingdom Fungi; phylum Basidiomycota; class Agaricomycetes; order Boletales; family Boletaceae; genus Heimioporus; species Heimioporus aff. retisporus. Next base: position 8,940 of record JBBPUI010001272.1, on the reverse strand, counting down.
ACCCAGCGTCAGCAGTCGTCGCACGATATGAAGCAAGCCGCTCTTCCTCTGCTCTAATGATCGCGTCGATATCAAAGTCATCGTCCTCTGGCTCCGAGGAAGTAGGAGGGAGGGATGCCGGACGAGACGACGCCTGGTCGCCCTTGAGCTGCGTATCCTCATCCTCCACGCTGTTCCCATCGTCCTCCGTCGCTACGAGCGTGGGTTCAGTGAGGTCAATCACGCCAGGGTCGTCATCCGGCTGGTCGTCTTTCGTGACACCATGGAACTCGTCGCGCCACACGCTCAACCTGACCTTGCATGCTTGTCAGAGCGAAAAATTGTCTTGTGGCCGATGTAATTACCTGCATGCGTTTCGAGTGACAGAGTTTCTCGACACGGTTAACTGTATCTTTGAACGACGACTTGGGATACAATTTGTGTGTCCAAAACTGGTATATCTGCAACATTCGGTTGAGGTCCGTATGCTAAAAATAAAACACATTGAGTCGGCATGAGCACCAAGGATCGACGTGTGACGGCGCACCTCCTGCCCCTTTCCCTTGGGTCGAAACCCCGTCACGTCCTCGATGAGGCTCGGAAAGCCCTCCGGCCCTACCAGCCGCTCCTCGTCCAACTTTAGGAGCGTCTTTCGACCGCCAGACTTTCCCTTGCCTTTTTCCGTGTCCTTTCCCGACGGGTCTTTATCGACCCCAGCGGCAGCGCCCGCTTCGGATCTGCCTCCGAGTCCCAATGTCTGCGAAGGCGCAGTTTGCGCTTGCGTTTGCCGTGCCCGCGCCTCCGCTTCCTTGGCCAGCTTCGTCACGTCCAATGCTGGCGCGAGCGGCTTGTACCTCAGATCATCGTCCTCCTCCCCTTCCTTGTCGAGATCGTCAAACAGCGCGTCGACGTCCGAGGGCGGGGCAGGCGTCGCACGCTTGGAGGGCCGTGCGCGGTCGTCGTCACTGTCGCTGACGGAGAGAAAGAGGGACTGGCGGGGGCGTTTGAGCGGGCTGGTGTCGACGTTGGCATCGACGTTGGGGGCGGTGGCGGGCAATGGGGTCGTGATGGGGTCGTCCCAGATGGTATCGAGAGACATCGGACGCGTTATTTGTATTTGTTTGCACTTCACGACGCTTTGACTCAAATCAGTGATCTGAGATCTGCCAACGCAAGGAGACGAATCATTTTTATTTCAACGAAGGGACGATTTGAGTAAAACTAACTACTGATACGAAAGCTAATGAGTCTTCGGAGAGGGTGACTGAAAAGGTGCGTTACATCAGTATCATGTCCACTCAAAATGATAAGGATTTTGACACCCACCACCAAGTTGCTCTTTACTGGCATAACGGATAGGCGTTTCAGCCTTTTGTGCAGCATGCATGATCTCGATAACCTGTTGACGATGTGCCCCCGAATACGACTCTCGGGCGAGCGGGAGCGGCATAACCCACTCCGACTCTGATACATCGTCGTGAAGCCCTAGCAATTGACTGCAATGTCGTCGTGTAGATATGGAGGGGTATGTGTATGCCCACTGTTCCCATGGGATGGGTCGTACGATCTGCCGGCAGAGATAACAAGACACCAAAAGATGTTCGGCCAGTACTAGTGACTCGAGACGAGGAAACCCGTCGAGACAAGCTCATGCATCGCTACTGAGGGCTTGTTTCTTTGGACTGCGCTCGCCTAGTAGGGCCGAGCGAAGACAAGGCATGTACATAGGTAGTATCTACATAAAGGAGATGTAGGAACTCTTTCATACAAGTAGTAACTCCCTCACTCTCCGTCCAGTTCATCATCCTCGGTATATACCTATGTAAATGCCGGGTAAGTTACAGAACACAAGAACGAAGATGACCCCATACCACTGGCGTGTCGGGCATTCCAATCTCTGCTGGATCGATAGCAGTGTATGAAATGCGCATATTGGCGGGCTTGCGTCGCCAGCGCTCGCAGACACTGCAAGCCAGTTCCTCCGTAATACCAACGAACAGAAAATACCAAATTATGTCATTCTTTTTTTGTCTCACTGGTAGCCCTAGCTTTTGTAGTTTAGCCAAACCAATCTGGGGTAATGAACGTCGGAAGTGTGTAACCAAATGAATCACAGTAACCCTTGATTCTGTGACGATAGCACAGTCGACTCCAGGAAATTCCCCAGTGGGAGGAATCCAATAGTACGGGGGATCGATCGTGGGTTTTGCTACATCACGAACAGTTGGAAGATGGTCCAACGGAATCGAATAATAATCCCGTTTGATGCTCAGCGCTTCTTGTAGATATGAGTGCACGCATTCCCAGGTAGCTGCGAGCTGCCCTCCAGGTGTCATCAGGGAGTGAAACCAGTTTACATAAATGTTCCTAGCACAAGCCCGAGTCACAGGGTGGTCAAACATGGTGAGGAAGAAATCGATCCTTGCTTGACGCCGCAACTGCTGGAGAGCCACTAAGAGGGCATTGCAGAGTGTCGGAGTAGGTATCCGAATGGCATACTCGCTGCGGTGGATATCACCAGAACGATCCTTGAGCGGCAGTACAAAGAAGATTGCCGACGTTGTGTCGACGTCCTGAATGTCAACGGCATGCAAAGTGGTGTAGTTCTTCACGGCAAATGCGGCAGCTCTGCGGAGTTCCCTGTCTTGCTGTGATTCATCATTTGCGCATTTCTGCAGGAGTGTCTGGGGTACCTCACCCCACTTTGTGGCATGAGCAGTCATACGCTCAGCATCCAAGCCAAAGAGCAATCTAAGATATCCTCGTTAGATCTTGTCAGGATGGAATCAATCCCACTCACGAAAGATCTGCAATCTCGTCTTGCGACCATATGTTCAAAACAAATATTTGGGCGCCATGGCACCGATTGCACTGTTCCCAGTATTTAGTGCTAGCTGTCAGAACGAGCGTTGCAGCAACGCCCTGAAAGATCACAAGCGGCGAGGTGGTGGATGTACTCAGATCGCTCAGGGCCCACACACCATCTTGCACCAGTGGCGCCACATCAGATGAAGCGTATGGCGTGCATGTGTTTGTAAAGAACATGTAAAACGATTCGCTAGGACGGAGCTGGACCGCAACTGGCTTGTGCTCGCGAAGTCGTTCAAGGAGTGCATAGACAAGAAAAGATGTTTTCCCTTCCAGTGGGACGTGTAAGCATCAGTAACACATTCGATCGATAATGACTTACCGATGCCGGGTTGGCCAATGATATACATCCCCTGCCTGTATGCGTTATCGGTCTCCAATGCCTGCAATGCCTCGCGATACTCGTCCCTGATAAGAATTTTGTTGTACCATACAAAAGCACTGCCGAAGAGGTATTGAAGAGCAACAGAGTGATCTTGCAAGTGTAGGTACTCGATATCGCGTGATCCGCTGCTACGATGTGTACGCCAAAAAGTGGAAGGAAGGTGCCAAGCCGCATTAGCAAAGATCTGTAACGCGTTTAAGACGTTCTGAGGAGGCTGGGATTGACTTTCCGTCATCTGGTTGATACGCAGAACCCAAGACTTGAACTAGTAATATGTGGCACACGCGGTTTCCCATCATGCTAGTAATCAGGACCATTCCCACGCGTTTCTGCTGGCTCATATCCACACCATGATTAAAAGCTAGAAAGCCGAGTGATCACACTTCTTCGGAAGAGGACAAGATATCAAGAGCGGGATGAATGAGGTTGTAGAAGCCAACTGTCGCCACTAAGATTGGTTCAAAAGTACTTTTCGCGGGCTTTCCGGCCGAGTATGCGGGCCGCAAAGTTGCCTGCATCGACCATTGCCCAACGGTAATGTTCCTATTGCTTAGCGTTTGGGGAGAGTTACGGGCGGGTGCATTTTCAACAGCTGTTATGAGTGAGAAAAACGTGTGCAAAAGACCAAGGTTGGACTTGCCGTTTTGCGAACGAGTCTGGGGAAAGCCTCGACGGAACCCCGGTTTTCAGTGTCGTCCTTGACCTGGTCCAGGTCCAGCGCATGTGGGAAAGAATTCTAAGCAACGTGCCTGTGCTGTCCCCGAAATATGTTCTGTAGCGTCCCCGCCTACCTTTGGGTATCATTTTGGGTAGGAGGGGTCCTGGGGGAGTGGACGATGGTTCTTTAACTAGGAGTGTCGATGGCTCGAGAAAGGGTGATATCGAGGGTGTATAAAATGGCTCTTTTACAGGAATGGGGAGATCTGGAGGCAACTCATTGGATACTAGTGCGAGGTGAGGAGGAAGTTGTCGTGTATCCAAGGCTGGCTCGGGGTTGATGGACCAAGGACGAGCGAGATGCGACAGACGATGACAGAGGAGATACATATTCAGAATCGGAATGTGCCGAATCATTGAACACGCTCAACTGCTCGCTTCGGACATCAGAGTAGAGGAACATTATTACTTTGCCCTCCCGCAGGGTATTAAGGGGGCGTTCAATCGTGGACGCACTGTAAGGTGAGCAACAAGACGAACCTGAAGAGCGCACAAACTCACGCTAAACCGACTTTTAACCGCGGTCAGCTATCAACGGGCCGATGGGTTTGTGTGATTTGACGTGACAAACCGCGGAGAACTGGCTACCGAGCTTGCCTTCCATGACACCATGGAACTCGATCGTCGCACCAGACGCTTAACCTAACCTTGCGTGCTTGGCAGAGCGAAAATTTGTCGTGTAGCCGATGTAATTACCTGCATGCGTTTCGAGTGACAGAGTCTCTCGACACGACTAACTTTAAACGACGTCTTGGGATACACCTTGTGCGTCCAAAACTGGTACATCTGCAACATTTGGTTGAGGTCCGCGTGCTAAAAATAAAACACATTGAGCCGGCATGAGCATCAAGACTCGACGCGTGAGGGCGCACCTCCTGTCCCTTTCCCTTGGGTCGAAACCCCGTCAGGTCCCTGATGAGGCTCGGACAGCCCTCTGGCCCTACCAACCACTCTTCGTCCAACTTGAGGAGCGTCTTTCGACCACCAGGCTTTCCCTTGTCCTTTTCCGTGTCCTTTCCCGACGGGTCTTCATCGACGGCAGCGGCAGCGCCCGCTTTGGATCTGCCCCCGAGTCCCAACGTCTGGGAAGGCGTGGTTTGCGCTTGCCGTGCTCGCGCCTCCGCCTCCCTGGCCAGCTTCGTCATATCCAACATTGGCCCGAGCGGCTTGTACCTCACATCGTCCTCCCCTTTCTTGTCGAGATCGTCAAACAGCGCGTCGCACGCTTGGAGGGCCGTGCGCGGTCGTTGCTGTCGCTGACGGAGAGAAAGAGGGACCGGCGGGGGCGTTTGAGCGGGCTGGTGTCGACGTTGGCATCGACATTGGGGGAAGTGGCAAGCAGGGATGATGCACATAGGTAGTATCTACGTAAAGGAGATGTAGGAACTCTTTCATACAAGCAATAACTCCCTCACTCTCCGTCCAGCTCATCGTCCTCGGTATACGCCTATGTAGATGCCGGATAAGTTGTGGAACACAAGGACAAAGATGACCCCCATACCACTGGCGTGTTGGGTATTCCAATCTCTGCTGGATCAACAGCGATGTACGAAAACCCGACATCAGTAGGCTTGTGTCGCCAGCGTTCGTAGACACTGCAAGCCAATTCCTTCGTAATACCAATAAACAGAAAATACCAAATTCTGTCTTTTTTCTTTTGTCTCACTGGTAACCCTAGCTTTTGTAGTTTGTCCAAACCAATTTGTGGGGATGAACGTTGGAAGTGCGTGGCCAAATGAATCACAGCAACCATTGATTCTGTGACGATAGCACTGTCGACCCCAGGAAATTCTCCAGCTGGAGGAATCCAATAGTAGGGAGGATTAATCAAGGGTTTTGCTGCATCACGGACAGTTGGAAGATCGTTCAGCGGGAAGGGATAATGATCATTAGGCTGCCCCACAACCATCACCACCGGTCCTCGTGTATACGAGTGCAGGCATTCCCAGGTAGCTGTGAGCTGCCTTCCAGGTGTCATCAAGGAGTGGAACCAGTTTACGTAAATATTCCTAGCACAAGCCCGAGTTGCGGGGTGGTCAAACATGGTGAGAAAGAATTTGATCCTTGCTTGACGCTCCAACTGCTGGAGAGCCACTAAGAGGGCATTGCAGAGTGTCGGAGTAGGCACTCGAATGGTATATTCGTTACGGCAGATATCACCAGAATGGTCCTTGAGTGGCAGTACAAAGAAAATTGCTGATGTTGTGCTGGCGTCCTGAACGTCAGCGGCATGCAAAGTGGCGTGGTTCTTCACGGCAAATGCGGCAGCTCTACGGAGCTCCCTGTCTTGCTGTGATGCATCATTTGCACATTTTAGGAGTGCCCGGGGCACCCCACCCCACTTTGTGGCAAGGGCAATTGTGTGCTCGACATCGAGGTCCATGAGTGATCTACAGATAGCCTCGTCAGATCCAGACGGGATACGATCAATCCCACTCACGAAAGAACCACAATCTCTTCTTGCGACCATGTGTTCAAAACAAATATCTGGGCAACGCGGCTCTGATCGCACCCTTCCCAGTATTTGATGCTATGCAAAGTCGTCTGGATGAGTGTCGCAGCAACATCCTGAAAGATCTCAAGCGGCGAGGTGGTAGATGTACTCAGATCGCTCAACGCCCATACACCATCCTGCACCAGTGGCGCCGCATCAGATAAAGCGTACGGCGTGCAGGTGCTTGTACAGAGCACGTAAAACAACTTGCTGGCACGGGGCTGGACCGCAACCGGCTTGTGTTCGCGAAGTCGCTCAAGGAGTGCATAGACAAGAAACGATGTTTTCCCTTCCGATGTGATATGTAGGTGTCAATAACACGTGCGATCGATAACAACTTACCAATGCCGGGTTGACCAATGATGTACATCCCCTGCTTGTATGCGTTATCAGTCTGCAATGCCTGCAGTGCCTCGCGATACTCGTCCCTAACGAGGATTTTGTTGTACCAGGCGAAAGCACTGCCGAAGAGGTATTGAAGAGCAACAAAGTGATCCTGCAAGTGTAGGTACTCGATATCGCGCGCTTCGCTGCTACGATGGGTACGCCAAATAGTAGAAGGAAGGTGCCAAGCTGCGTTAGCAAAGATCTGTAACGCATTTAAGATGTTCTGGGGAGGCTGGGATTGATTTTCCGCCATCTGGTTGATAGGCAGAACGGACCAGGACCTGAACTAGTAATATGTGGCGCACGTGGTTTACCACCATGCTGGTGATCAGGACCATTTCCCACACGTTTCTGCTGGCTCATATCCGCTTCATGATCAGAGCTAGAAAGCCGAGCCATCCGAGCCATGCCCCCAGAGAAACAATAGCACTTCTCCGGAAGAGGACAAGTTATCAAGAGCGGGATGAACATAATCAGACGGCGGAATACCTCTGTGGTTGAATAGTGTCGTGGTTATCACGAGTGCCAATCATAATACGCGAGAAATGAGATTGTAGACGCCAATCATCACCACCGAGATTGGCTCAAAAAAACACTTTTCACGGGCTTCCCAGCTGAATATGTGGACCGCAAAGTTGCCTACATCGACCATTGGTCAACCGTGATGTCCCCGTCGCTTGGCGTTTGGGGGGAGAGTTATGGGCGGGTGCATTTTCAACAGCTGTTATGAATGAGAAACGTGTACAAAAGACCAAGGCTGGACTTGCTGTTTTGCGGACGAGCCTAACGACAGCCACGATGGAACGCCGGTTTTCAGTACCGTTTTTGACCTGGCTTGGATTCAGCGCGTGTGGGAGAGAACTCTAAGCAATACGCGCCTGTGCTAGCAACATCCAATCGCAGACCCAGCCCTGATCATCTGGTATACCATCTCCGAGATATGCTCTGCCGCGTCCCCGCCGACCTTTGGGTATCATCTTGAGTAGTAGGGGTCCTGGGGGAATGGGCGACGGTTCTTTGACTTGGAGTGCCGATGGCTCGAGAAAGGGTAATGTCGAGAGTGTATGAAACGGCTCTTTTACGGGAATGGGAAGATCTGGAGCAGCTCATAGGATTTGGATGCGAGGTGAGGACTCACGTCCACTGCATGGATGCGGCCTATCGTGACCATCGCCAGACAGAAATTCACTGTCAGACATCATGCTTCCTCTGATGGTTGGTGAAGAAGACCCTGAGGATCCCTAAGTAGCAAAGTCAGGCGCGCGTTCGAACAGCTCTCAAACCCTCACCAATCCTCAAGCGCATGAAGAGAAAAGACGCTGCTTCATAGCCATCAAATAAAATCATGGCTGCGGTAAGTTCGTCCCTTTGTCCGAGACCATGGGCGGCTCGACCGGGTCAACAGACTCGAGCGTGTTATCCATCTTGTTCAATTTATCCAAACAAGTTTGGCGTTTCGCTGGTAAGCCAATCGACCAACCGATCATTAGTTGCGGGGGAAGACCTTGTGGTGACTGCAGAATGGTTTCAGCGGATATATGAATGATTTCCAGTTGAACGCCAGGGTTCTCGTGCACGTGAAAGTCCTGGTTAGCTGCTTGCGTAGCTGAAAAACGACTGCGAATAGACTACGAGGTAGCTGCGATCTCGTCGAGAGGTCGCATGCTAGAAGCATCAAGGTCCGCTGACATCAGTGCAACGGGGGTCGGAAATAGAAAGATGCGAGTAGCCGTTCAAGAGCCATCGAGATGGCAGGACGACATCTGGATCCGAGTTGGACGAGGCTGGACAGGATGGTACACCGAACACCTGGCCCCAGCCTACCTCTGTGCATCCCGAGAGATGACAATGCTAACGCATTGCTCGGAACATACACATTCTCTTTTATGACGAGAATGGATTCCAAGTTCATCGCCCATGGGCGCACTCGGGCGAGGGGAACTCTGCAGAAAATGTGTTCGAACAAGCACATGTATTTCGAAACCTATTCTACCTTCATGCCCAACTCAGCACCGTCGTCCCACAAGAAAGGAAGAAAAAGTCGTTTGACGCACACGAAACTGTCACTTGGCCTTGAGCAGGTTGCTGGCAGTCCGCCGCTGCCGCTGCG
>JBBPUI010001271.1:0-10981 GCA_038094615.1 Heimioporus aff. retisporus | reverse complement strand
GACGCCATTCCAGTCTCGCCCGGCGATCCGAGGTTGGGCGGGATATCCGTGCTGGCGGTGTGGTGGGGAGGGTGTGTGGGCGGGCATATTTGATACGGGGATGTGTGATCAATGCGGTGGCACGGGAAGGCTGTGGAGGTAGCGAGTTGTATCGGACGCTGTTTGGATACCCATGGTGCTCACGTTGGTTGGTATGGTTGATCGCGTGGGTTAAATTCTATGCTAAATATCATTGACTATGTATCACGATAGAATTCACGGGAATCTATTGTTTCATTCCGTTATATTGGCATGAGAAGTACGTAGGCACTGAGAGAAAATCACGACGGCCGATCACAGCGCAGATCTGCATACGCGGATAAAAATATGCTGCTATTTACAAACTCCAGAACAAACTATTGATTGACGAACAACATGCCAAATCTGTCTCGGTATCTCGATCCTACTTGACGTCTGATCTATCCTTAAGAATCCAACCGGTCCAAACCATCGTGCGTATCCGATTTCACGCTCGTGCCCGTGCGCTCCACCGTATCTTCACTCTTGATGAGAGATCAGCACACGGCACGGTGATCCGGAGCATGGCGGACGTACCAGACACGCATAAATACTTTACGAGAGACGAGAACGAACACGGTCACCGCAATCGTGGGCGCCCTGAACGGTTCATGCTGTTAAGGTCGTCGACAGAAGCGCAGACTTCACACACATACCTAAGCGACTCGGATGCCGCAATGGCAGGCGTCGAGTCGGTCTTTCCTTTCCCTTGCGGTAGGGAAGGAGCGATTCAAGCACCAACGCAAGGTCCTGCTCGCTATACGAAGCCGTGCAGGCGAGCTCAAGTAGGGTATCCCATTGTGATTGCGATATGATCGCGAGGTCGCTCGCTGGGTGATTTACCAGCAATCGAATGATTCTGGGAATGCAGCGGCACTGTAAAGCTTGGGACAGTAAATCGAATGCTGGTGGCCATGGGTCGACGCAAGACAGGAGATAACGTGTGACAGAGGTATATCCGCGTTTCACGGTTGCTTCGAGGATGGAGATGGCGTGTGGCACGTGTGTCATGAAGTCGCAGCCCTCCAGGATTAACCTTTTGATCCAATACAAACACATGTTTTCGGGGTATTTTTCGATGGCGACGCGGAGAGCAGTATCACCATTAGCCGCGGTAGAGTTCACATTTGCGCCTTTACAAATTAAAAACTTGATCATCCGGGGGGTAGCACCATTCTGTAAGGCGGTGGGTATAATGTTCGAGGGTAGTGGAACGTTGGACGAGAGTAGACACTCTACTACCGACCGGTGGCCACGCTGGACGGCAGCTTCCATGGGAGCTTCTCCTTTCGAATTGCAGGTAGTGGGATCGCAGCCGGCTTCGATAAATCTCTTGACCAATGTCAAAGACATCGACTCGTCATACTTGGAAATGGCAAGATGGAGAGTGGTATCCCCATTGGATGCAATGGACTTCACATCAGCACCTCCACAAATCAGGCTGTCAATAAACTGTGGAGTAAAACGAGACTGCAAGGCAACTGGAATGATATTTGGAGGGAGCTGCACATTGCACAAGCACAACTGTTCCACTACTGAACCATAGCTGTGCTCGATAGCAGCTTCCATGACTGTTTTCCCATCAGAGTTGGAGGCAGTGGGATCACAGCCAGCTTTGATAAACCTCTTTACCAAGGCCGAAGACATTGAGTCGTCGTACATGGAAATAGCAAGATGGAGGGCAGTATCCCCATTGGAGGTAACAGACTTCACATTAGCACCTCCATGAACTAGAGTGTCAATAATCTGTGGAGTAGAACGAGACTGCAGGGCAATTTGGATGATGTTCGGAGGAAGCTGCATGTTGCACAAGCATAACTGCTCCACTACCGAACCGTAACTGCGCTCGATAGCAGCTTCTATAACTGCTTTCCCATTGAAATTGCGGGCAGCAGGATTGCAGCCGGCTTCGATGAACCTCTTTACCAAGGTCAAAGACGACGACTCGTCATACTTGGAAATGGCAAGATGAAGAGCAGAGTCCCCTTTGGATGCTATCCACTCCATATTGGTCCCTGCGCAAACTATGAGGTCGACCATGCTGGGAGGAAGGCGATTTCGCAGAGCGATTGGCAAGAGATCTGGTAGTAATGCTTTGTTTAAGAGAATGTGTTCCACCACGGAGGTATATCCACGTTTTGCTGCAATAATCCAAGGTGCCTCGCCCTGTCTGTTGAGTGCCAGAGGATCACCTCCAGCATTAATCATTTCTTGCACCAGTTCCAAGCTACGAGGTTCCCAGGAGCACATTGCCGCGAGGTGAAGCGGGGTGTCCTTGCTTTCATCCGACACAGCATTGATATCGACTCCCTTCCGGATCAGGAAGCGAACTACAGCGACTGTTTCAGGTGTCTTGCCGGTGGCTGCAGTGAGAAGAAGCCGAGAGGGTGGTGGCTGATCATGTGGAAGTAAGTATTCCAGCATTGACGTATGCGCGGCACGCAAAGCTCGCTTGATCAGCTCTGACCCGAACCGACTATCTGGGGAGAGGTCGACACCAAGCTCGCGTAACCTGTGCGCCAGTGTAACGTGATCTTCATCTGCTTTCTTGCTGTCCCCCGCACACAGCCTCGCACTATTAAAAATCGCACGATAGAGTTTTTCGTCACCAATTTCCATTGCCCAGTTTGCAAACTTGCCAGTTTGCATAAGCTTCGCGAGCACATGGATGGTACACCATGGCATGCAAACCACAGTTGGGATCGTCTCGGGCGATAACGCACCACCTCTTTCCAAGAATTCGCCAACAAGGGTATCATTGCCGACATCAATAGCGACATCAATTGGGAGGGATTTGCAAGAGTCGTCGGTCATCAGACCAGCCTTGTCCACGTTGGCTCCGTACGTCAAGAGAGCAATTGCATGTTCTGTCTTTCGGAGGTCTGCAGCATATACGAGAGCGTTTGTCCCAACTCTGGGTTGGAGAAGGCAGTGAGAAGACAGGTATGCCCGGAAAAGGTCAGAAGAGGAATAAGCAATGAGGATGTAAAGTGCTATGTCATGTCTTGACGATGGCCATGAAGGATAAGGCCATCGAAGTTCCTCTTCACGCACCTCGCAAAGACGATCCCAATGAGTTGGGTGATGGCGGACATCTGCTCCAAGAGATTCAAGCCCTTTGAGGACAACAGTTGCACTGGATGGCACGTGGATCACATGATCAAAGCCATGACAGAGCACATAGGACAGCATTGGAAAGGATTTCAATAGCACCACATAGTCATTGTTGCATTTTTCTTGCTCCAAAAAGACAGAGAGGTACCGCATGCACATTTGAGCCATGTCGGCATGGGCCACATGAGGGACAATATAATACATTCGCAGCGCGATACGGCTACTAGTGGTAAGGTACTCCTGCGAAAACATGATTTCGGTGGCGATCACAAGGCGACGTGAAAAACATACTTTGACGCTGGAGTGAGACAATGAAAGTACATCCGTTCGTTCGCTATATGAGACGAGACTTGACAGCGAGCTTAGCAGGAATGTGTGCAAATCCTGCGACTTGTAGCTAATCCCTTTTTGCCTGGTGTCAAACAAAAGCCCGTCCACAATTTGAGCCATATGCAGCGGCTTCATTGCCACGACCAGCCAAACCAGGGTGCGCTGTGCGAGTCTTCCTTCTGATCTTCGTTCATCAATTTTCCCTAGTATCCGCTCATACGTCGTTTCCAGCTCATTTGGGAGGTTTTCCAGCGCTTTCTTCAACTCAGCCCCTGAGCCACACTGTTTCAGTGCATCCAATTGACATTGCACCCATCGAAATCTAGCAAATAATGGTCATGAGCTGCAAACTGATGATGCGAAAGATGATACTTCACCTCCCCTCTGCCTTTCCGTTCAACTGTCGGCGTATCTCATTCTTGATCTTCGCATCGACAGCTCTCAGCTCCTTGTGCGAGTCAATCTCGCGTATGACGTGTAACGCTATGTCTGAAGCCACGTCCTTTGCCACGTCCTGGAAAGAAAGCGACTGTAGCCGTACAAAACGGCTCATCATGTCCTCGTATGGTCGGCTTGTAACCAATAGGCGAACATCATCCAGCTTTAACTTGTTGAGAACGGGTAAGTGTGCCCCGATATCGGCACACTCATCGAGTGCGTCAATCACAATGAGGGGATACCAACGAAAGCAACTCGCGGCGCGCAATACTAGATCGCACATTTGATCAGGATCGTCAAGGGATAAAGTGTCCTCGCTTTTCCCGTCAAGAATTCTGTCGGGAATATCCTCAGGGTCAATACTGAGATCGCGGAAGTGAGAGAGGAGTTGTGAGAGTAGGGACCGCATCATGACAGCAGAAGTGCTTGACAGCTCGTTTTGGAAATCAAAGTAAAAGAACACCACTACTTCGCGATGGCGTAGAGTAGCTTTCAGGTGCTCGATTGTGGATGCACTAATGGAGTGAGTACATATAAATTCGCGATGGGAAAAAGATTAACTCACACCAAGACTGACTTTCCACAACCGGCTATATCGGTTCATGATATCAGATGGGATGACTCGCAACGTACCGAGTTCCGTACCTTGTCCATACAACCATAAGAAACGATCTGTCTCAAACCTCCACTTTTTGTATGCATTGGTGATTGGAAACCACTCGCAGGTGCCTTCTTGACGTAGCTTGACCATACTGTTATGCTTGTTTGTGCAGTCGAATGCAGAAAGCCATTCCAAGGCTTGATCCAACTTTTCCCCTGGAAACACGGTATTGTCAGCAGGCTTGAGTACGAAACAGAACGGTCCCCCCCTTACAACTTATATTTGTTGCCTGTTCTATGTGTGACGGATGTTTCCCTTGGCTTGATGATATTCTGTTGCAATACCGTCATAATCGGACGTAAAAAGCTTCCTTTTGAAACGACAGTACACACGCGTTCTTGCCACGAGGACCATCCTGCATTCCCTCCGTTGAGGGGAGAACAGTAAGTCGCAGTGTTTGAGCTTGGTGATGAGGGTGTGTCTCATGACTCCTGAATACCAGAGTCAAGCCCGCATCGAGAAAATTGTTGAGAGACTCACCAGATGCTAGGAGTGAGCAGGAAATGGAAAATGTCCTTGTGGTTGTCAAAAAAGACCATGGTTGTAATGAGCGTGCCTTCTGCAGTTCCGTCAGGTCTAGCAGGTACTATGGCTGGCCGACTCTGGTTGATAGGCTTCATCATGTCATACATCTCTTCCAACTTGCCCAAACACGATGGCAGTTCTCCACTGATTAGCCAGTCTTTCAAACGATCATCGATGGAACAATCCGTCAGTGAAGCCTTCGCGATGGCGACCGAAATAGTGTTAGCAGATATATGTATTGTCTCCAGTTGAAGATGCAGCTTTGCGAACGCATTGTAATTTTGGTTGTTCAGCGACGACTGTGCGGAGACAAGGATATCCTGTGAAACGGTGACAATCTTGTTAAGAATTTGCTGAAAGTAAGCATCCAGTGAGCCCACTGCCAGTGGCATCTCTCTGAGTGTCGTTGCTATACAGGATGACGAATGAATGAGTTTATGGCCGCATTTCAGAAGGACAGTCACCTCGTGTGTTGTTGCCTCGTGCAGTGTTACGGACCGTGAGGAATGATAATGATACGGTGAGTATCTTCCCATGACATCGAAGAAAAAAAAAGTATGGGACGCTAAAACAAGCCCTTGCAGTGCAAAAGCGTCTCACTTCGTCCCTCGTCGCTCGATGGGCCGCCCCTCCTTCATCCCTACCGCTCGTATGGCCTGAGACGGTTCAACCCAGGGTTCACCATCACCATCTTTCAATGCCCCGTTGCGTTCAGAAATAGTCTCGACGACTGTCGCCTAGTTCTCCCTGTCCAGCACCGACATGCACTCGTCCCGCATGAGCATCCTCGCCTTGCGTCGCGCCGGTGCCCGTGCAATGTGCAACCGCCGCACCTGCCCTCCAGAAACCACCACTACATTCTTCCCCACCTCCGCCTCGTACGTATGCGGCGGATTGGCCACAAAGTCGCGCGCGTTGGCCGCCCCAGATGCCTGTTCAACTTCGACCTCAACCAGCCCCTTCTTGCCCAAATGCAATTTTCTAAGGCCCGACCCATGATCGTGACTTACGCCAGCAAACGCCGCATGTCCATTGTCCACAGTGCACATCTCCCTACCAAATTGCTTCCACGGCCGTCCTTACTGTCGCTGCAGGAGTTATGGCAGCGTCGATCTGTCACACCCAGAATGCTTGCCTCTGTGACATGGATCCGCACGTCCCTGAGAACTTCCATGTCCGGCTCTGTTGGGCACCAAAGGACACCTCGTCCAACCGACATCCCCTTCAATCGTCGGCCTCAGGACGCCCTCCGGCTCGCTCGTTTCTATGGCCAAGAGTGTCACGAATTGCATCAGATCGGTTATTGTTTGTACGCTTTCTGTGATCCGTCGCATAATCACTGTGGGCTGGCTTTGAATGACCGTAAAGACAGCGAGGTTGACTCGAAACTTGGGTCGGCCAAGGTGCACCCCCATTTGTGAAGTAAATGGTGCCAACATAAAAAAGGAAGGCCTCGACGGGGTAGATCAGTGCAGACACGACACCATATGAGCATCCTCCATGGACGCGCCACAAAGGCCGGTAGACAAACAGAGCTACGTGCCCTTATTAGGTTGGGATTGTGATGCTCGGTTCTACGCAGCCCTGGTTGTTTTGCGGAGGGGGGACCGACGGACATTAATACAGACTTGAGCGTCCAGCTCGGTCCCCCCCCCTCGCACGCGGATAATGCCTTGGCTTTGCTGCTTCATGCATAGCACACTACATGCTCGCACTCCAAGCCCATCAGCCCCCGACCGTCAACCGTGGTCATTCCGAGAACAAGAGCAACATTGGAACTGATACTGGTTCGCAGAAACTTCGAACATGAGAGCGAGAGCGAAAACGAGAAGATGGGGATCATGGTACCACCGAGTAAGCGGGCAGTGGGCGCAAGAAAATGTATTTCGAGAGGGTTGTCGGGTTTACGTATCGTAACGTCGCGATCAGACCGAGAGTGACTAGTGACTAGTAGCCTGCAGTGGCACCGAGGCCGACTATGCGCTTAGCTGAGATTCGACAGGACCCAAGACGACTCGGATAGCGATGGGTACCCTTTTTACACGCTTCTGGCATCTCTGAGCACCCCATTTTGCGCTCTGTTTCGGATCGAGCTTTTCGCTTTCGGGCACTTCATCATCCACAACCATAACTAGAAGTGGAGGAGGAGGAAAGGGGGAAGTGACGGAAAGTGTCGTGGGACTGAGCCGCAAACATTGATAACGATTATCGTAGACGCGTTACGATGAACAAATTCAAAGGCCGTATGGTCTCCAAGAAACACCACCTTCGAACCCGGTTGCTCGATTGAGTATCGAAAGTGTCGCAGTAGGAAGAGGAGGAAGCTGGGTCCGAACATATACAATGATCAGTTTCGTCAACCCGCTGACCACATCAATATTCACCCTCCAACGACTATCGGCATGGAGTGGTGCCAGTAAGTGGAAATCCAAGGCCGTAGCGTTTGTCCCTGGCCAGTTGCGTGCCTCGAACCTCTGTATCTTGTGAAGCGACGATCTCGTAACCCCCACATAGGTAGGTAGGCGTCTTCGGTGGGATCTCGGGGTAACCACATTCCTGCATCATCTGATTCCATTTTCCATCCATTTTCCAGATCAGCGTAGAATCCTTGCTCCGTAACACGACCCTCGCGCATCACATACACCAAGTCATCGGATTTGATACCCAACATATCGTGTAAGATGGTGATACTGTCCTCTTGACGTGTGGACGTCACGCTCGGACCCGCTACTGTTGTAGAATATTGCGTCGGAAGATCCGGAGCGGATGTCAACTCGTCTACATGCGCACATCCTGTGAGTCGACGTCGTTTCGCGCGATCCAGAAGAAAACCTACCAGGAATGCACACGCCAGGATCGCGTATTCTTGCCTTTCTCCCTGTTTCCAGCCAAAGGACAGTTTCGTACTCTGCTTCAAGTCCTGAAATCGAACCTTCGAGCATTGCAAGCCGAGACGCTTCCTTAACTTCAGATCATGTCACATCTTCGGTGCGCCAACCACTTCCAACATTGCTGAGAGTAACGTTCCAGTGAATAGAACCGCAAAAGGCTTGCATACCAACACCAGCCAGATCCTACGTGACACCCGCGGCGTACTGTTGAGCTCAGCTCGCATCGGGATGTGCAGATCCTGTTCGCCAAGAACTGCACCCTTTCCGAGACCGAAGGAAGGTACATGTCCACGTCGTGCAGGATAGGCACGGTCGGGCATGTACATAGGACAAGAGAAAGCAAGACTAATAAGCGTAAAGTCGCCGAAGTGGTCGCAGTTTTCGGCGTTTGTCGATGAGCACTGCGGGTTCGTTTTGGAATGTAGTAATGGCAACCCAAGTTCCGCGATGGCCATTTGCCCTTGGCTAGCATGACCGGGGGAGGGACCATCATCCGGTGGCAGTCAAACACGCCCAAAAAGAAGCTCCTGACAGCGCCAGCTCGAGTGTTGCCTTGAAGCACGAGGTGCGAGCCATACCAGAATTCCCGAACGAACATGGCTAGCGACAAACTGACTTGCACGGCATGCGATGCTTCAAACGGAGCCAAGAGATTAGACGGCCGAGGGATGACAGGTTAAAAAAATGCTCGGAAGAAGCGGTATTTGCTGCCTTGACTGCGTTAATATTTGACACGACACGGGTAACAGGGGAAGCCACGCGAGTAAGGAGTGTTTGTTCCTGTGTTGGAAAAGGGGGCGCAAAATGAAAAGCCTCGGATAAGAATACGAAAAGGAACAGCAGAGAGAATGCTGAGCGTCGAGTGGATCAAGTGAATGTAGCACCGGGGGCGTTCAGGTAGCAGTTAAGTATAGGGCGAGGTGGCCGGTCGCAAGGGAAGATATAGTGAGTACGTCACCGGTTTTCCTGGCAAACGAATGAGTAAACCGAACGAGATGAGAGACAGAGGGGTCCTGCCTAGCAAACTTGGCCATAAGGCTACCGGTGGCGATGGAAGACCGTCACTACCCATGCCCTGCAGGTTGGTCCGAGTCGCTTCCCATATGTCCATCGAAGTATTCCAGTTGGTTGTGCACGACTGCGTGATACACGTTCTTTGGGGCTTGATGAGGTCCCACCTCTGATACATATCCGTAGGAAGCTCGCGACGCTCCTCGTGATCAGTGCTCCAACGCCAATTGCCACTCGCTCGAGCGCGGCGCGGCTGACGCTATGGAGCAGGGCATCCTTGGCTGTTTGTGATGGATATGGAGAGTGCGGGAACGCAGAAAATACTGTCCGACAACGTAAGTCATAAAAGGCGCAATGGTGAAAGCGAGTACCAGCAAGTTTCGCCTCGAAGCGAGAAACGAGCGATAGAGTATAAAGGATGGGGTGCAGAAGAGGGTGGATCTAGGCCACGTTTCTTAACAACTTCAGAGGTGATGGTGACAAGACTGAGCGGGTCGATCGGTGGTGGTTCCTCATCATTGTGCGCGACAACGATGAGGTAGGAGGAAAGGAGGAGACATGCCAAGCGCCTGTGGCACCGCGCAACCATTGAACACTTTCTTGCGTCTCGTCACGCCCTCAAGTACTGTCCGCACGCCCGTGGACAAGGCCTAAACCCACTCTTTCTGCTGTGCTTCGTTGCTTCTATTATATATTGGTCTTGATTAGACGATAATGTCCCTAGGGCAGGAATCGCATAGCATGACATGCAGAAACCCTGAGGATATGGAAGTCGCGTCGCGGCACCCTGGATACTGTGTCGTTCATCGACAGAAGGTGATCAGTGTATATGTGAGATACCCGGCGTGGGAACGGGGCGCGTTGACCGCGCGGTTGACCCATGGTTGACCCCGGTTGATGTATTTAGTTGCCAGTCTGTGGGCCAGCCAGCCTTTTCTCACGCCCCGAACCATAAAACGGTTTGCTCGCCAGCCTACTTCGCTCTTGAGCCCGCCATACTGGTAGTTGTTCCCCGAATGTCGAGCATGCTATCACGGTGCCCCACTTTCCGTCCCGTCTCACTCAGCTGAGCACCCTTATGGAACTCGTCGGCCGGACTTCACGATGGTGTTCCCACTGCGAATGCTTGGCTATCAGTGCCTTGAAGGCGCGGCAACACGGCCGCCGCAGACCAGGCCGTTGAACTCGTACTCCGTGGTGGACGGGAAACGTGTATTGCATGGTCAATTTCCTCACCGACTGACTTTCCTTAGCTGGCCTGCCTTCCATTCCCTTCCGATCCTGCAATCCTGAAACCGCGAGTATCATTTGTGAGCTCGAGCATCAGCACTTTCCGACCTCAGTGGAGGGAAATTTAACATGTGTTCGTGCAGAAAATGTACCTGAACTGATCAGTGCCTTCCCAGTATTGCCTTTTTGATTACTGGTCCCCCATGCTCCGATATTCGGGTGTTTTCTCGACTGCCACCTTGAACCAGCTTGATCGGCCTAGATGGATTCCAATGGTATGCCTTTCGCTAGTGTTGGAGAGCAAGAAATTGACGTCTGTCAGTTGAAGAGCTGCTTTCCCAGGCCGAGTCCCTCGAGGCCAGGTTCGGCGAAGCTCACTACGTTTACGAGGCAATTGACCTGGATCGTCAAGCTCTGGATATATGCACCCCTGGCCATCCTCAGCGAGCCAAGTGCTTGACTCAGCTTTCCACCCATCTTTGGAAGTGGTACGAACGATTTGGGGGGATAGAGCACATCAACGTGGCCATTGACCTCGATCGCGAGGCACTGGCGCTTCGCCCACCGGGGGACCCGTCTCGGTCCGAATCGTTGAACAATCTATCGATTCGTCTCTGGATTCGCTACAAAAACCTCGGGAGAGTCGGAGATCTCAGCGAGGCTATTTCCCTCGACCGCGATGCGCTTGCCCTCCGCCCTCCTGGGCATCCCGATCGTTCAAAAT
>JBBPUI010001270.1:0-10982 GCA_038094615.1 Heimioporus aff. retisporus | reverse complement strand
AAAGGTTAGGAAGGTTGAAGAGATTCCCCAACTGAGAGAAGTTGAGGATGATGACGATGAAGAAACTGTAGCCCGGATCTCCTTCGCCATTCCAGGTGAGGATTTTTGGATGGAAAACATACCCCAACACAATGACCCTCCTTTTCTTGTGCGTCTGTACTTGTATCATTGATAACAAAACAATCTATGCAAATCCCCGTTCATATTGTTGAACCCTCACACTTGAAAGCTGTTGGAACTCACACTCTGATTGACTCAGGAGCACAAATCTCTTGCATTTACTGGGACTTTGTCTGGAAACATGAACTCCCAACAACCAAACTTGCCACCCCCATCATTGTCAACAATGTTGACCAATCTGCCAACAAGAATGGTCAAATCCACTTTACTACCTCGCTCTTTGTCCACATCGGATCAGTGGCTCACCAAGTCACATTCTACATCCTCAACTGTGGAAATGAGAACGTCATCCTTGGACTCCCTTGGCTCAAGGAAGTCAACCCCACCATCGACTGGACCTCTCGTGAGCTGTCCATTCCCCTGGAATCCAATCAATCAGACCACCTCTATCAGAAACACACCTGACCCCCTCCTCCAACTCCTGCCACTCCCACTCCTCGACCCCCTCCCCATGTCAATATCAACACCATCTGGGATGGATGACTCTTTGATTACATGCAGAAGGAAACCCAGCAACAGCATCTCCTTCGAAACCACAATGTCCGGGTCATCCAACAGATCATCTGATGTGGCTCTTGCTTTGTCCCAAATGCCACCATCATCAAACTCACCACTGCCACTGAGCTTGCCATGGCTGCCAAGAAGGCAAAACCCAAGCCTGTTCTTCCACAGGAATATGCTGACTTTGCTTCGGTCTTTTCAAAAGAAGCAACTGACCATGAGATTAATCTTGACAAATCCTTCACCCTGAAGATCAGCAAACTCTACCCTCTCTCCCCTGATGAAAAGGCAGCCACCAACATCTTCCTTGATGAGAACCTTGCAGCCAGAAAGATCTGCCCATCAAACTCTCCCCAAGCTGCCCCCTTCTTCTTCATTAAAAAGAAGGAAGGAGGCCTCTGCCCCTGCCAGGACTACCAATACGTCAATGAACACACTGTTCGAGATGCCTACCCCCTCCCTCTTATTTCTGATCTTGTCGACAAACTCAAGGGAGCTAAAGTCTTCACCAAGTTCAACATCCACTGGAACTACAACAATGTCTTCATCAAGGACAGACACCAATGAAAAGCAGCCTTCATCACCCACAAAGGCCTCTTTGAACCCACTATCATGTTCTTTGGACTCTGCAACTCCCCAGCAACGTTCCAACATTTCATGAATAACTCCTTTAGAGACATGATCGCAGAAGGATGGCTTGTCATCTACATGGATGACCTCATCTTCTCCCCCGATGCCAAGACCCACGAGGAACATACCAAACATGTTCTACAACATAGGCAAGAACTTGATCTTCATCTTAAGCTCGAGAAATGCAAGTTTACAGCCTCTGAGGTCAAATACCTGGGTATGATTGTTCACCCAGATGAACTTGCCATGGACCCTGTCAAACTTGATGGAGAATGGCCAACACCCTCTAAAGTCAAGGATGTGCGCTCTTTCCTTGGCTTTGCCAACTTCTATCAATGTTTCATTCCCAACGACTTTAACATCGCCCGCCCCCTCCTTGACCTCACCAAGAAGAACCAACCCTGGAACTGGTCCCCTTCATGTCAAGACTCCTTTGACAAGCTGAAGAAGCTCTTTCTCTCTCAACTGATCCTCCACCTCCCTGACCCCACCCAACCCTTCACCATCACCACTGGTGCCTCTAAGTATGCCTTTGGAGGTGTTCTTCTCCAAACCAATGCCAATGGCAACTGGCATCCCTGCTCCTACTTGTTGCAATCCTTCTCTCCCACAGAACAAAACTATGACATCTATGACTGTGAACTTCTTGTAGTCATTTGTGGTCTCAAAGCCTGGCGACACTACCTTCAGGGATCTCCTTTTCAGGTTCAGGTCTTCACAGATCACAAGAATCTGATGTGCTTCCACCAACCCCAAAAACTCAACTGTTGACAGGCCCGATGGTTGCTTGACATCTCTGACTTCAACCTCTGTCTCACCCATGTCCCTGGCACCTCTCTCACCGCTCCTAATGCCTTGTCTCACTGCCCAGACCTCCTTCCTGCCATGGATGATGACAACGACAATGTTACCCTCCTTCCAGACACTCTCTTTGTCAATGTTATTGATGTTGCTCTCTAGGAGAAACTGGCATCCTCCTCTGCCTCCAATCCCCTTGTGCTTGATGCACTCCAAGCCACCACTGGTGACATTCCTGCTCATTTTCACTCCTGACTCTCTGACTGGCAGTATGACACTGGCGTCCTCACCTATCAAGGCCATGCCTATGTTCCCCCAGACCTTCAGAAATCTGTTGTCGAATGACATCACAATCACTTTGCTGCCGGCCACCCTGGTTACCTGAGGACTTGCCAGCACATTGCCTCTGAATTCTGGTGGCCCAGCCTTGCTCAGTTTGTATGGAAATATGTTGAGGGTTGCACCTCCTGCCAGTCAGCCAAGACCAACACCCACCCCACTGTCCCTCCTCTCTGCCCCATTTCCTCTTCCTGCTCCCACCCTTTCCAACAGGTTTCTTGTGACCTGATCATGAACCTCCCCATCTCCGATAGCTTTGACAGTCTTTTGGTTGTGGTAGACCATGGGCTTACTAAGAGGGTGATTCTCTGTCCTATGAAGAAGTCTATCTCTGCTGAAGGGATTGCCTCCCTCTTCTTCCACAAGGTTTACACTCGGTTTGGCTTGTACAACAAAATCATCTTGGACCGTGGTCCCCAATTCGCCTCTGCCTTTGCCAAAGAACTTGGACAACTCCTTGGATATGATCTCTCCCTCTCCACTACATATCATCCCCAATCTGATGGAGAGACTGAACAAGTCAACCAGGAAGTCAAAACCTATCTCCACATCTTCTGTGGCAACTCCCCCTCCACATGGTCCCAGATGATCTCCCACACCGAATTCACCCACAACCACTGCCCTCACTCCATCACTGGTAAATCTCCCTTCTTCCTTACCTATGGCTTCAAACCTTGCCCCCTCCCCACCATCATTATCAAATCCAACCTTCCCGCAGTTGAAGAACAACTGAAAGCCCTCTCCACCACTCAAGATGAAGCTCTGGCAGCCCATGAACTTGCTAGACAAGTCATGAAAGCTCACTCCCATGGTAAATTTACCCCCTTCCGGAAAGGTGACAAGGTTTGGCTAGAAGCCCACAACCTGAAATGCCTTATCTCCCATCCAAAGTTCACTCCTAAGTGAGAAGGACCCTTTACCATTGTCCAGGTGCTATCTCCACTTGTTTACAAACTCTGCCTCCCTCATACCTGGAAGATTCATAACATGTTCCACACTTCTCTCTTATCACCCTATCGCGAAAACAATGTACACAGCCCAAACTTCCCTTCTCCCCCACCTGACCTCATTAATGGAGAAGAAGATTATGAGATGGAAAAGGTGATCCAACATAAGGGAACTCCGAACAACCAATGCTTCTTGGTCCAATGGAAAGGATACTCGGCTGAAGAAGACTCTTGGCTTCCAGAATCAGAGTTCAAACATGCCAAGGAACTCCTCTTGGACTATAAGAACCTCCATCCCTCCATTTTCCCTCCATCCTCTTGCTCTTGCCCACCATCACCACATCACAATGTCCAACATCTCCCCTAGTCGTTCCTCCTCCATTGAAGCCGATGCAGGCTGGAACCCACCTCCAGAACTCCCTCACCTCAAAACCTTGGACCACACTTGGGATGGCCCATGGCCTCCTTCTCCCATCACCACTGAACCAGTTGTCAACCCTCCTCACTTTGCCTCTTGTCTTTGCTGCGACCCTTTCTCTTCCATTCAACAGGGATGCATGCATTCTTTTCTTGATAATTCTAACCTTCGTATCTCTCTCTGAAACCACTTAGAACCTTCATCTCCCCTTTATTCCCTCTTTCATATGTACTTTGAACTTTCACACCTCCATGCCCATGCCAATCTCATCGCAAATGACACTGCCTGCATGCACCACTCCTTCTGCATCACTGAAACCACCCACACCCTTTGAGAGCTTGCTATATCTGCCATGCATCAGTTGGAGATGGACGAGTTGACCTCAGATATTCAGTGCTACATGGAGCATCTTAACACAAGATCTAATGCTGACGAACAATCCCCTGAGGCCTCTAGTGAACCTCTGACCTTGGAAGAGCTAGCCTCTCTAGAGCATACTGAGATAGCCTGGGAAGGTGAAAGGAATCGCCCCTTACCTGCGGACCACCCCCTTTACAACAGGGCCTGTTTCCACTGTCACTGTCTCTCTCACATCAGGCCCAATTGTATCTACTATCACTGCCCTCATTGCAATCGCCATGCTCCAGGTCATTCCGCCTATCAATGCCCTCTCCTTCGTCGCCAATCCCCAGCTCCCCTCGTTCCCTCATCCTCATCCTCCTCCTCCCATTCATCTCATGGATCTTGTAGGTCTCATACCTCTTCCTCTACTTCCACCTGCCCTCTCACGCAACATCTCTCGTCCCCTCTGGTCCCTCATACCCCCCTCCCTATTCCCCCTTCCACTGGTCATCGTCATTGCCAATGTCTTCCTTGCTCCAATGCCGAACTTCATCGCCTCTCTGGCATGCCTGCTGATGGATCTCTTCATGTTGATGAAGAATGGGGATACCCCGACTATGATGCTTCTGCTTATGCCAACATGACAGGCTCCCCTGGTGGTGATCACTGCATGGACCTTTAGTGTGTTCTTTCTCTTTGTCTCCTGATTTCTCACTGTAGTTTCAAATGTACTTCGGAGGTAATGTTACAATTTGCCCCTATTCTTTTCTTTTCTTTGTCAATCATGTTTGTCATCATCAGCCTAACCTGATGCTTCTACTTCGATAGAGTGCTCTAGAACATGCAACGTGTTCATCGCACACCCTTATCTTTTGTTATCTTTGCTCCTCTTTCTTTTTGAACTTTCTTTGCTTAGTCATAGTTGTTCTACAACCTTCTATGACTTTCTATTGTGCAGTATATAAGCCTAGGTACTTCGTCCCTTGTACTCTAGCTTAGTCCTGCTCAATCTTATCTTGTTCTCCTCGCTCCCCTCATCAAAACTCACTGCTACCTCTTCGGTAGGCAGACTTCCTCTCAAACCACCTGTTATATGTCCTAGCAGGCAGAACCCTTGACCCTTAGTGGCAAGTCCCTTGTCTTCATCTTGAACCCTTGACCCTACATCCTAGTTCTTTGAGCCTATGCTCATTCCTACCCAGACCAAGCATAACAACGAATGGTTCTTGAGAGGGAGATGGTCTGGACCAATGATGGAGACATACAGTGCATGTGCTGCAAAAAATCAGTAGAAGAACAGAGTGGTGCCTGTGCAAACTTACGGCAGGGCTTTGGTGGCTTGACAGACTTGATCTGGCACCATTTGGTGAAGTGGTGAAGGTGGGGGATGGCAAAATCTTGATAGAATGTATGGACCAGCATTGCTGTGTTGCCATTGACTCATTGATTCCTGGTGAGCTCATGAGGGGTAATATAGAGATCAGCCATAACAAGGTCAGAAGTCATTTCCCTCTCCAGCAGCATCTCAGAGCCTGGGCACCTAATGAGAAGTGATAAGCTGCCATCCAAACAGTCTTGCATTGTAATCTAGCAGGGAAATAAGTTGGTCAATAGAAAATTTGGGGTGCCCAACCTACTGCATCAAAAACATCCCTGAGAGATGCCTCGACCAACTTAGACTTATTCATGGATGGCCACTTGAATTCATTGTCTAGATCCAAAGAAATATATGCTGGGTGGAAGCCATCTTCCATCTTCATAAGGTGATGTATCCCATCCTTGTGCACACGGAGCCTAAGGACCACACAGATCACTGCCTTGTGCTCAGCCTCATCATAGCCTCTTGCAAATGATGAGGCATGCATAGCCTTGATATTTTTGGCTGTAAATCTGTTGTGCACTTCCATTTGTTTGGTCTTGTCATCTGTGGAATGGTTGTGCTGCAGGGACATAGTGGTCAAAGGAAAAGAGGGACGTACTCGGCACCTTAAGTAGTATGTGTCCTTGGTTAAGTTACCCATCACTGATCTCAAGAGATAATGGCTTCTTGCTCACCTACTATCCCCCATGCATATCATCATTGAACTCTCAAACAACAAGTAGCATAGGAATGGCATCAATAGGATGTGAGACAAGACATTGATGGATAGGAAGGGGCATGAATGGCCCAGACATGCCAGAACATGTTGGTCTGTGCCTGCATGCCACATGCACATGCATTGTGCATAATTCATCCATGTATGATGAGCTTCAACAGTTGAACTCAGTTTTTGAGTCCTCAGCAAGGCCTCATTTGATCTCAGTCAATGCCACAGTTATATTCAATGCTGTGATTTTGCAAGTATATTTGTTCATGGGTTCTTGCTTCATCCAATATAATGATTTCCAAAAGTATATTTCATGCACTCTTAATGCCAGAAGTATTCAATACAACAGTTTCACAAGTACATGGTCAATTCCAATCAATTTTGCTGTGAACATATGAGTACAGTTACAGCCAGGTTGATATGATATCATTGATAAGATCTGCCAATCACTGGATGCCTTTACAATGTATCTTTGCTATTCACGCACTCTCAACACTGGAGGTATTCAATACATCAGTTTCACAAGTATGTGGTCAGTTCCAATTGATTTCACCAGAAGTATGAGAACAGTTACAGCCAAGTCAATCTATGATATCATCCATAAAATCTGCCAATAATTGGATGCCATCCATATTTTCCTTGCTATCCACAAGCTCATCATCTCCTGGTTCATTGATGAAAAGCTTGTAAAGCTCCTTGAAGGTAGCTAATTCTAGAATGGCATTGTTAGCTTGAGAAGGCACGAAAATGGCAGTACTCACCTGCTTCATGGTCTGCCATCTTGAAGGTCAGATGATGTTGGTATAGGCTGTGGTGCTGGCATGCTGAGATTGACAGGGGCTGCACTTGGATCAACATGATTCACAGCTGCATCCATATCATCTGAAAATGGTTTGGCACACAATCCAATGTCCCCTTGTCTGATTAACCCATAGTGGCTCTCTATGGAATTCAAATGGTGAATATGAAGTGTATTCACAGCCACACATGATCAATGATGACACTGCAGTTCAGATATGAGGTTTGGCTGGGACTGATGTAGATCAGCAATAGTTCAAGCAACTTCCTTTTCTTCATCATGTATAGATGTTCATAAGCATTGAATTTCAATGTTGAGCCTAGTAATCTCTTCTTTCACATGACACAACCTGAAAAACTTAGTCATAACTTCACAAACAGCTGGCCAAGCCCAAATACAGTCACAAACATCATCTCCAGAATTATGGAGAAGATCAAATTCAGCGAGTGATGTATACTTCACTATGTCCTTCCAAGAAATTGTAGGGTGGGGAGGTACCAACTTGGAAGCTTGAACATTGCACTTGGCAATTGCTTTGCAGATAGCTTCAGAATGGCACTGCAGACCTTTACTAATCTGTTGGTGGAGCTTGTAACCTGAAGCAACATCAGCATAACTATCAAATAAGGGCAGATACTTACCTGTGTTGGACATATTGAGCTTGCCAAGCTCAAAAAGGCACATTACAACCAGGTGCTCCAATTCACTCAGTGCCTCACAATATTTTCTAAGGGTTGCTTGTTCCTTGAATCAGTTATACTCTTTGCCACCAACTTCCCACAGCAACTCAATACCCAGTTGTCCTTGAATAAGGGCTGCATATGACTCCACGTGTTGTAACCTGTTGTAGGTGAGGTCCAAACAAATCCAAGCCTGGTACACAATTTGGCCGAATGTTTGAGAGTTGCCAGTGGTATTGCACCCTTCCAGTTTCAATAATCCCACACTTTCACAATGCTATCCTGCCTGGCAGATGCCATGTATTCTCCCCTCCATGCTTAGCTTGATGCTTGACCTGACAACAGAGCCAAAATGTGTGAAGAATTGTGCCACAGGGTGTGTGAGGTTTGGCATCCAGAGTGGCACCATGCCTGTTACACTTGGTCTGGGTAGGAATGAGCATAAGTTCAAAGAACTAGAACGTAGGGTCAAGGGTTCGAGGTGACAACGGAGTACTTGCCCTATAGGATCGAGGGTTCTTCCTGCTAGGACGTATAGCAGGTGGTTCGAGTGTGAGTCTGCCTACCAAAGAGGTAGCAGCGAGTGACAATGAGGGGACGAAGAGGAACGAGGTAGAATTGAGCAGAACTAAGCTAGGATACAAGGGACCAAGTACTAGGGCTTATATACTGTGCAATGGAAAGTCATAGAAGGTTGTGGAACAACTATGACTAAGCGAAGAATGTTCGAAAGGAAGGGAGAAGTAAAGATAAGAAGATAAGGGTGTGCGACGAACACGTTGTATGTTCTAGAGCACTCTATCGAAGTGAAAGCATCAGGTGAGGCTGATGATGGTAAGCAGCAATGAGTAAGAAGAAAAGAATAGGGGCCAATCGTAACATTACCCCCCAAATACATTCGAAACTGCAGTGAGAAATATCAAGAAGAAAGAAGTAAACTAAAGGTCCATACAGCGATCACCACCAGGAGAACCTGTCATGTTGGCATAGGCAGATGCATCATAGTCAGGGTATCCCCATTCTTCGTCAACATCAAGAGAACCGTCGGCAGGCATGCCAGAGAGGTGATGGAGTTCAGCATTGGAGCAGGGAAGACATTGATGATGGCGATGACCAGAAGGAGGGGGAATAGGGAGAGGAGTGTGAGGGACCGGGGGGGACGAGAGACGCTGGGCAAGAGGGCAAGTGGAGGTAGAAGATGAGCAAGTACGAGACTTGTGAGAACGACGAGAGGAGCGGGACAAGGAAGAGGATGAGGAAGGGACGAGGGGAGCAGGAGACCGGTGACAGAGGAGAGGACATTGATATGCCGAGTGGCCTGGGGCGTGTCGGTTGCAATGACAGCAACGGTAGTACACACAGTTAGCCTGAATGTGAGAGAGGTGGTGGCAATGAAAACATGTGCTGTTGTAGAGGGGGTGGGTCTCTGGTAGAGGGCAGTTCCTTTCTCCTTCCCAAGCTAGTTCTGTTCGTTCAATGGAAGCTAGTTCCTTGAGGGTCAGGGGAGCACTAGAAGCCTCAGGGGATTGCTTGTCAGTGTTAGATTTCGTGTTAAGATGTTCCACGTAGCGCTGGATGTCAGAAGTCAAGTCGTCCATCTCCAACTGGTGCATAGCGGATATAATGAGCTCCCGAATGGCGTGGTGGGTCTTGGTGATGTGGAAGGCATGATGCATGCAAGCAGTATTGTCTGCGATGAGGTTGGCATGGGAGCGAAGGTGTGAAAGTTCAATGTAAATACGAAAGAGGGAGTAAAGAGGAGAGGAGGGGTCTAAGTGATTTCTGAGGGTGATACGAAGATTAGAATTGTCAAGAAATGAGAGCATACGTCCCTGTTGAATGGAAGAGAAAGGGTCGCAGCAAAGATGGGAGGTGAAATGAGGGGGGTTGACGACAGGTTCAGTAGTGATGGGAGAGGGGGGCCACGGGCTGTCCCAGGCATGGTCTAGGGTTTCGAGGCAAGGAAGTTCGGGAGGCAGGTTCCAGCCAGTGTCCGCTTCGACGGAAGAGGAGCGACTAGGGGAGGTGTTGGGCATTGCGACGAGATGATAGTGGGCAAGAGGATGGAGTGAAGATGGAGGGGTGGAGTGAAGACGGAGGGGTGGAGCTTCTTATAGTCTGAGAGAATTTCCTTGGCATGTTTGAACTCCGATTCTGGAAGCCAAGAATCTTCTTCGGCCGAATATCCTTTCCATCGGATCAAGAAGTGCCGGTTGTTCAGGGTTCCCTTGTGTCGGATCACTTTTTCCATCTCATACTCTTCTTCTCCATCCATGAGGTCAGGTGGGGGAGAAGGGAAGTTTGGCCTGTGTACATTGTTTTCGCGATAGGGAGATAAGAGGGAAGCATGGAATGTGTTGTGAATTTTCCAGATACAAGGGAGGCACAGTTTGTAGACGAGTGGGGATAGCACCTGGACAATGGTAAAGGGTCCTTCTCGCTTAGGAGCAAACTTCGGGTAGGAGATAAGGTGTTTTAGGTTATGGGCTTCTAGCCAAACCTTGTCACCTTTATGGAAGGGTGTAAATTTGCTGTGGGAGCGAGCCTTCATGACTTGTCTAGCAAGTTCATGAGCTGCTAGAGCTTCGTCTCGAGTGGCGGAGAGGGTCTTCAGTCGTTCTTCAACTGCTAGGAGGTTGGATTCAATAATAACAGTGGGGAGGGGGTGAGGTTCAAAACCATAAGTGAGGAAGAAGGGGGATTTGCCGGTGACAGAGTGAGGGCGGTGATTGTGGGTGAATTCAGCGTGGGAAATCACCTGGGACCATGTGGAGGGGGAGTTGCCACAGAAGATGTGGAGATAGGTCTCAACTTCTTGGTTGACACGTTCCGTTTCTCCGTCAGATTGAGGATGATAGGCAGTGGAGAGGGAGAGGTCATATCCAAGGAGTTGTCTGAGTTCTTTGGCGAAGGCAGAGGTGAACTGGGGGCCACAATCTGAGATGATTTTGTCATAGAGGCCAAACCGAGTGTAAACCTTGTGGAAGAAGAGGGAGGCAATCCCTTCAGCAGAGACAGATTTCTTCGTAGGGCAGAGAATCACCCCCTTTGTAAGCCCATGGTCTACCATGACCAAAAGACTGTCAAAGCCGTCGGAGAGGGGGAGATCTGTGATCAAGTTGCAGGAAACCTGTTGGAAGGGGCAAGAGCAGGAGGAGGAAATGGGACAAAGGGGGGGGACGGTGGGGTGTGTATTTGCTTTGGCCGACTGGCAGGAGGCGCATCCCTCAACATACTTTCGGACAAACTGGGCAAGGCCAG
>JBBPUI010001269.1:0-10997 GCA_038094615.1 Heimioporus aff. retisporus | reverse complement strand
AGTCCGTCGCCGTCGTCATCCTGCGACGCGTGCCGGACTGCCGCGTGGAGCGCGGTGTCGCCGTTCGGGTGGCGCGCGTGCATGTCCGCGCCGTGCGTGACGAGCCAGTGGACCATGTCCGGCGTCTGGGCGTGCCAGCGCCCCGCAAGCGCGTACGCCAGGATATCCTCGGGCAGGGGCACGTCGAGCGCACGCAGGTACTCCACGAGGGCAATGTTGCCACTAGCCGCGGCCGTGTGGACCAGCGTATGGCCGGACGGATCGGGCGCGCAAGGGTCCAGACCGAGTTGGGCGAGCCGCCGGATCATTGCAAGGAGGTCTTGCTTGTCGACCGGCGATGGTAGGGCGGGGAGAAAGGCATGCAGCGACACCGGCCCGTCTTGGCGACACTCCAACCACTCTGCAAACTCGTCCGTCTGGAGCAGTCCCATGGTGGTCGGAAGCGCAAAGCTGGAGGAACGGAACACGAAATCGATCAAGGCGTTTGGCGGCCCCCGTTCCAAGAAGAGATCTACCATCTCGTGCGATGTGACGTTGGCTAAGACGGTGGCGACAGTGTCGGGCGGCAAGATCAGGCTAGGGCTTTCAACGATCCAGCCACTGCTGGTGAGATCGCCCTGAGCCAAACAGGTCCGAGCATGGTCAACGAGCAGCATCCTGATGGCGGGGACAGTGATCCTCGAGGGGTTGGACGCGAGATGTATGAAGAAATCCTGAGGGACAGGGATGCCCCATTGCAAAAAAAACTCTATGGTCTCTCTGGATTCGTCATTGGCCTGGACAACAGCGGCGAACGGCAAGATAGGGCTAGAATCATCATCCACATGCCAGCCCTCGCTTTGGAGATCGGCACCTCGAGAGAGCAATATTCTGGCATGGTCAACGGCATGAAAGTGCACGGCGTATATCAGCGGATTCGTGCCATGAAATTGTTCCAGTCGGCGAGAGAGCGGTTGACGGCCAAGAAATATGTCTAGAAGGAGTGCGGGAGCAAAGGCGATCAACGTGTACATCACGAAATCATGCCTTGCGGATGGCCATGGTACAACGTGATTAGCAAGCTTGCGAAGATGATTCCAGGCATCAGGGTATCGCTGGAGATCTGATTCCAATGCTAGCAGGTAACCGAGGATAGCCTCGTTGTCTGGGAAAAGGAACGAGAGGTGATTGAAAGACGTGGCAAGCACATAACCAAGAAGCGGAGATCCAGCGCAGTAGGGTGGTGTAGACTGCCTGGAACTAGGCCTGATTCGAAACGGTGGTCTGTCATTGATAGATACAAGAGAACTAGAGAGACAGAGTGAAAGGTAACACATGCATGTGGCTGCAAACTCTTCATGCGCATCCTGCAAGTCAATATGATAGCGCGAGTCTGTCGAAGCATCTGCAAGATATATCTGGACAAGTTAATCAAGCATTTACACGCACACAAACCACACCATGCCATACCTTGACGCTTGAATGGAGAAAAGTGAGGTAGTTGGTCTCCTCGTCATGCGTGACGAGGCTTCCGAGCAGGTGAAGCAGAGCGATGCTCACTTCAGCTTCCCATGATCGGGGACGAGGGTTGCCGGTGAACGCGGGAATGTCAGTGATGATGTTGCGCAATCGCCCGCGTTCCATCTTCTGCCGATCAAGGTCGATCATGAGCGCTTCAACGACGTCGCATAGTCTGATTGGCCGCAACGCAGACATGAGCCACGCCAGCACGCGTCGCACGATTTTCGATTCAGGTTTTTGTTTGTCGACCTCAAGTATAATCTTGTCATAAAGATCCTGGACCGGAACTGGCAACTTGTCAAGCGATTCCCAGGCTTCAGAAATATCTGAGCATTGGGTGAACATGTCTACTTGATGTTTAGCCCAGAGGAACCTTGGGGAAGCGAAGATCAGCTCAGGATCTTTGAAGGGACTATCCTCACATTCCCTCGGCCTTCTGCGACAAGATGGTCCTTGCTGGATTCCTGAAGTCATAGTCCAGTGTTCCCAACCACTCGCACGCATCCAGCTCCTTCTCGATAAACACGGGGATATCCTCGGACGCCCCTTGTTCGAATTTCTTCCAAGAAATCACGTAGATCGGACGGACCACACGCAGCTTCTCCTTGATGAGCACAAGGGGACGACTGGTGACGATGATCCGCATGCTCCCACTCCTGTGCCATCCAACGAGGGCATCTAGGAGTGTCTCGACATCCTCGCACGCGTCCAGCGCATCTATTACGACCAGAGGGCGTCGACGAAATCTTCTTGCGGTACGAGAGACAAAGAATGAAAGATGCTGGCTATCCCTAAGCGTGTTGTTGGAGATCCTGTCGAAAAGTTCGTCAACGAGGCTCCCGACTCGAGGGTCGGCCAGTTCTTCACGAAAGTAGAGCAGCATCTGAGAAAGTAGAGATGAAATCACTTGCACGGCCACGGGAGGTCTATCATCTTGGGGGCCACAATAAAAGTATACCACACGATCCTCCATGCTCCTGAAATGTTCGATCACGGTATAACTGCGATACGTTGGGGATCAGTGTGCTTCATGCGTTCGAGAGCACCTATGAGACGAACATCAATACCGACTTGCCGGCCCCTGCTGTCAAGAAATGTTAGGGCGTGATATGCAAGATAGCATGAGAAAATCACCTTTCCCTTGCAACCAAAGAAATAAATTACTTCCATTCCTCCATCTCTGATATTGATCTGTATTGTACAGCCACGAACATGTGCCTTGTACGTGTAACGGAGCCAACGTCATATGTTTCACAGCATAATCTGGACTATTGAGCCGTCGCAAGAGATGATCCAATTTCTCTGTCGGTGCGGTGGTTTGCGTACGGATGAGCCTACAGAAAACAGCAAACAACATACGATCCATGTGTTGCTACGCCAGACCATAGTTACAGCCTGGTGGGGGAATGGATGAGTTCACTCACGACGACCGGAGTGCGCCTGACAGCGGAGCTCCTGGACAAGCCAGCCGCAACCCTGGGCCGTCCAAAAAAAAGAACAAAGAAGTACCGTATCAGCACCAGGTGTATACAAGAAAATGTGACTAACGGAGGAGCCGTCTGCGGGAGAGCAAAAATCCTTGGACCTCGGGGGTGTGTCCCAGCACCAGCACGATGCCGCACAACGCTATCAAGAAAACGAATGCCATCAGTTCCAGATACATTCCAAAGTGGGACTCGATAATGACCCAGGTGGGGCCCCAGATGGCATGGCGTCCTAGAAGGATACGCGGAATTGCGGATGCCGGCGGATGGGAACTTTTTGTCATTGGGAAGGCGCTCGGGAGAAGCGGGGTTTACCGAATAAGCGCGCCCACAGCGTGATCAGGTCGCTACCGTAGCCTCAGACGTGCACCGGTTAAGAAGAGGACGTCGGGCTGGCTATTTGCTATCCCATGTTGCGAACGGGTGCCTCGATTTTAGTTTCGCGGCCGATTCGGACTCGGTCATGGTCGAGTAGAGAACACCCTCCCCGAGATTTTGACGAGGTAAACTGGGTTACATAATCTCCCTCTCTATCTTCCTCACCACCACCATCACCAGTAATGATCCGTCGCTCGCCCACGATGATCCCGATGACGGACGCCGACATCCAGGACGTCCGCGCCCTCGTCGCCCAACAAAAAGCCGCACACGACGCCCGCCAAAAAGTGCTGTCCAAAATGAAGACCCTCGCCGAGCGCGAGCCCGTCGTCCCGCAGGACCCGACTACCGCGACGCTGTTCAGACAGCTCACGGACAAGGTGCGCGAGCACGACGAGCGTCATCGCCGGTTGGGCATTCCCCCTGGAAAGAGCGCGTGACACGGTCCGTTTCTTTTTCCCCGAGTGTTATGCGTCACTGGTGCTTATGGAACACACCGGATTTGCGGTCGATAGTAATCTAATGCTTCGAACTACGCTAGCCGAGGTATCGGACAATGTCATTGACTTGCCTTGGTGGTTGAAAAAGGCGTCGTGTCGGCAACTCCATTCATTTGGTTGTAGGCAAGCCTGAGCGGGGCATTTGGTGCTCAGATGTCGTGTAGGTGTCCTCAAAACATTCCATTGTTAGACTGCACTGCAGCGTACATCGATTAAATTATCAATATCCATGTTGAACACGACGTATACCTACAATCGAACGTCCCCCTTACACCCGCACGAACCGGTCCATCACGCCCAACAACGGCCTCCACCTGGTCCGCTTATTGAACAGCATCGCATGGTCCAGCTTCTCAAACCACCACACCTCCAATCCCCCTCCTGCCGCACGCCAATACTCCTTCTCTTCCCCATTAGTCAAATACCGCCTAACCGCTGGGGTGTTCACCACCTGATCCTGCCCACTTAGCACCACCGCTACCTCCCGTCCATGCAGCTCCTCCCGCCACAGCACGTTCTCCGCCCAAAAGAAATGCCGCCCGAGCGTTCCCGCGACGTCCGGATCGCGGCTCGAAAAGTACCACAACAGCCACTCGTTGGCCGTGCGCGGGTACCGGTACACGAAATTGTACGCCACGTCGGGCAGGTGCAGCAGCAGCGGGATCGGGTCGATCAGGAGCGCGCCCGCGAACCGCGTGGCGAGCGAGGACGGCTCGTCCGCCTCGGTGTGCAGCGCCTGCGCGTACACCACCGTGCCGAACGAGTGCGCTGCGACGGCCGTCCGCATGATCCCGTGTGCGTCGAGCATCTGTGTGAGCGCACGCACGAGTGCCGGGCGCGCAAGCGGCGGTGCCGTGATCCGCGAGCTGATGAAGAGAAACTCGGGCACGAGGATGCCCATGCCGGGATGTTGGCGCGCGAGGCCGGTGAGGAAGCCCGAGTAGGGAAAGAGCCCGATCTGTCCGTACTCGTATCAGTGAAACACGCACACTTTAGTCTGTACGAGAAGAGGGCGTACCCCGATGCCGTGCAAAAAGAGCACGGGGTGGTGCGTCTCACACGCGCGATGCGGTCGATACCAATACGAGAGCCCCCGCACGCCCGACCGCTTCGAAAAGAGCGTGAGCAAGCGCGGCGGAAACGACCGCCCATCGCTATAGTGCCGAAATCCGTGCCAGTACAGCCGGAGATACGTCACTGCGTCCACGACGCCAACGATCTGCACCCCACGTCAGAACCGATGGACGACGGCGACAAGCGGGGGCAACGCACCAGATACCACACCAACGGCCGATGCACCGTCCGCACAGGGTCGAGCGTCAGTCGCATGCACGCCGTGCCCGGATCGTAGCCCGCCGGGAGCGTCCGCCCGAGCGCACGTTCGACCGCGTGGACGTACCCGGTCAGCTCCTCCTCCTTGTCCCAGTCCCAGTCCTCGTCCTCGTTCCCGTCAGCCTCCCCCGATGCGCTCCCGTTCTCGCTCCCCCTCCCATTCCCGCTTGGCTTGCCCGCCGCCAACCACGCCATCCGCGCACGCATCGACGTCGAGAAGAGCGCCCACAAGAGCCACTCGACGATATTGTCCCGACGGAACTCCGTCCCGCCAAAGAGCCACCCTGCGGGGTACCCGTCCGGACCGAGATGGGCAGCGCAGCGCGCGAACAGCGCCTGACGCGCGTCGCGGGACATCCGTGGATGCTTGGCCGCCTTGTGTACCAAAGGTCAGACGTGTGTGGGGGGCAGACGATGGGGGGAACGTACCGATTGGAGGAGCGCCCGTCTCGGGAGATAGACACACGCAAAGAAGACGACCTCTACGCACGCATAGACGAGCGCGCAGGCTGCGAACGGGGTCCATGGCGGGGCATGCGGGGCTGATGTGGCGATGACAGCCCAGGCGACGACGAGCGCGGAGAACGGGGTGACGAGCTGGAGCGCGGTGATGGCGGTGAGGATGAAGACATACTCGGGTCGACTCTTCCCAAGCATCATGCTGGCGAAAGAAGAGGGGGCACGACATTCCGCAGCGTGGATTGCAAGGTGCGCATCGTGGCGGTGTTGATCCAAGAAAGCAAGTATTACAGGTACAGGTAAAACAAGATCAACACCAAAACAAGAGTGACTCGCTCATAGCATTGGCAGGAACAACGTTGACCCCACCTGCGCATGCGCCTTCACAAACACGTCCTCCCACAGCCGCTTCGAGCTCTCCGCATCCAACCGACCCCCCATCGTCGTCGTCCCCCAATAGCATGACACCACGCTCACATACATCTGCATCAGCCGCCCGAAAAACGCCGCGAGCGCGTCCACCGACTCGGGGCGGATCGCCGAGTCCGCCACGTTCATGCAAAACAGGCGTCCCTTCCGCCCGAGCGGCAACACGCTCGGAACGTACCCCCGCGTGTCGATCGCGAGACAGACGTGGTGGAGCGCCTCGAGTCGGGACAGGAGTTGCGCCAGACCGGTGGGGGTGACGCCACCCTCGGTGCCTCAGCCCCACTCTTCGTTGATGAGCAGGTCTTTGAGGCGCAGACACGTCGATGCCAGCTCCAGCAGGTCATCGTCCAGGTGTACTGTCTACGTGATGTTGATTTTGATGTGATGCAAGTGGGCAACCGGGTTTGAATCTAGTTGCCAAGCCGGACGGAAGGCACTGCATAAAAGGAGCGTGGCCAGCTTTTCATGGCTGCCCTGCCCGAAATGGAGGACCGTCATGGCGAGATCAAGTTTAGATTGGACCGGCTCGCATTCGACGTTTAGCTCCTTGGGGTCTCGGCGGTAGCAGGCTCGGCGTGCTCCAGGACCGTGTACGCATAGTTGTGCTGCTCGATGATGCGCCAGGCGGCAACGGGCACTTGTACGCTCGCTCGTGGGGTAAAGCTTGTGGGACTGTGAGGCGTTTGTGCAGACATAAAGATGCTCGCCCGTGACCAGGATGCTCTCCTTGTTCATGCCGGGGTACGTCTTACGCCCGACCTCGAGCTTGGTACGCTCGGCGGCATTGGAGCGCCCCGGCCATTTGCAGCAGCAGTAGAGTGGGCAAGCGGCATATATAAAAGGGAAGTTGCGAGGGTGACTGATGGAATACCCGCCGCGTGGCGTTGGAGTTTGGCTGGTTTGTTACGTCCATGACGACTCTTGGGCCTTCTCCCCGGCGGTCTCGCTGGTGTCATTTTCATCGGTGCTATGGACAAGTTGTATCCCGCGCATGGTCTCGTGCCTCATACTCGCTCAACTCGGATTCGGTGTGGGCCTCGCATCGTATATTCCTCTTCTAAATCCAAGCGCTCTCTCCGACGCATCTTTGACTCGTCCTCATCCTCGACGTGCTCCCTATGGCATCGATGCTGGATTTGCACACGTCAACTACGCTCGGCGGTGGATGGCCGGATTGACTGCGGTCTTGGCCACACCACAGCTCATGTTATCGATCTTCCTCCCTGGATTCCGTGGAGATTTGATGTCCCACAGCGGCTGGCATATATTCGTCGACAATCCCCTCTGGACAGCACCCATTCGAGCACGAAGAGAGAGCATGGGAGTCGTTCGCACGTGTGCAAGCGACCGCAACCTCGGAGCGAGTCAAGCACGAGGTTTGTTACAAAACCGAGTGTTTTACATGGGCTAACTATCTTCGTACTTTAGCTCAACGTCCTCCGTTTGACAAGGCATCGAGACCGCCAACCTGACCACCTTTGAGGAGCGACTCGATTCGATGCTCTACGTTCCAATCAATCGTCGTGCACCGAGTAAGCCTTCGAGTTCTGATCAGTATTGCGGTGCGAGGCTCACCAAATCTGCATCATGAACCTCCCGCATCGTTGACACAGCCGTTGCGTGTGGATCTAATATACCCATGTATAACTCCGAGTCGTGCTTTCAGAAGGGATCACACCGTGTTCTGGATCTGGCATGGATGTCAGACTCATTGCATTGCCGCGCTGCTTTGACTTGGTTCCACGTTTTACTTCTTCCAGTCATGACCAAAAAATACACCAGCAACATTCTCGTCATAGGCAAACATCACTCGCAGGACCTGGTCTGGGGTCGTGCTGGCGTCGATGATCATCTTTGTTGCGTCTCATCTGAGCGGAGTGGGCAATATGCCTTGGAAGCGGCAGGGCGAACTCTGGACTCGAAAGTACACGTCAGCCTCTCCACCTTCGTTTTTCATCCGGTTCGATCCGCTGATCCACATGCGCGACAGT
The DNA here is from genome assembly GCA_038094615.1 of Heimioporus aff. retisporus. Classification (NCBI taxonomy): domain Eukaryota; kingdom Fungi; phylum Basidiomycota; class Agaricomycetes; order Boletales; family Boletaceae; genus Heimioporus; species Heimioporus aff. retisporus. Next base: position 2,924 of record JBBPUI010001269.1, on the reverse strand, counting down.
CTGCGACATCGTCACCACTGTCACCGCTAGGCTGGGAACCAGATCATCAACTCGACCTTCCTCTCACTCATGGTGAGAATTACACCCTCGGCGCTTGTGCTTTTATGGCGAGGAGAGCGATGCTGACGGTGTTCAAGAGCAGACTGCGAAACGACATGACGGACGCACTTGTTTTCGGCTTTGCAGCTTGCGCGTCCGTGCACAGACGTGGTCCAGTTTGCGTCAGACGTACTCATCTGTGGAGCCGTCTGGACCGTGCTGGGATCGCGTTCACCTGGTCAAATTTCTCATGGGGGGCTTGAAATCTGGAGTAGTGAGAATGATATGAGTTGAGCCATGACTCGATCGAAAAGTATACCATAATGTCGGTGAGGTGGCTAGGTCATGGCAAAAGGTGTGCAACGGGCGGTGGATCCTTCGAATCGTGCGTTTTCCTTGACGGGTCGGTTTTCATACTTGTTTTGCTTGATAGTGTACAAAATTAGGCGGGCTACACATGAAGTACTCCGAAACTTTATCCCAAATCGACAACAGCAGGGCTGAAAGTAAAAGTAAACACACTCCGTACCGCAGCTGGTCGCGAGGGAGCAGGCTGTGGCGGGGGTCGTGAGTCGTCGCCCCAGGCTGTCTTGGCGGCAGATCTCGTTGCCATGGAGGGTACGGGTGAGACGCACCGTATCGCAGCGATATTGGGAGTTTCGATGTGGGTGTGCTGGGTGTCCATAAGGGCGATCGGTACTAGCTTCCGTGGTTTTTCAATGTGGGCCGAGTGTCTCACGCCGGATGCAGCGTCGACACGCTTCATTGTCAGGGAGGGGTGCTACGTCGGACTGGGGGGTGCAGAATAGGGACGGGCGAACGGAGGAGATGGACCTCGTTGCAGGCGTTGATGACGATATGGTGTCAAGTTTGCTCTGTTGTGACTGAGAGTTCTGGAGACAATCTGTGCAGGTTCGGGTGCAGAAAAGACAATGCAGATCTTGAGCCATCTGAAAACACTTCCTGGGGCTCGTCGGGGCCGCCATTGGTGGACTGCACTTGTGCCCTCGTCGTACGCCGGCAAAGATGGCCCAATCAAGGCGATGCAATAAATGTTACGTAATACCCACTTTTGAGTCGGACACTCGGATGTTCCGAAAGCTCAGATCGCCGAACGAGTTTTTGTCGAGGAGGCCAAGAGCAGCTGGGATTTGATGGCCGTGCGGGAGAATCTGGTGAGGGCGCAGTGGGAGACATGGATGACAATGTCCCCCAGTGCAACGAGCTGGGTGGTGAGCTCATGTGTGTAGATGGGCAAAAGACAGACCATGGCAACCCGGTCGCTGCACTGGGTGAAGAGCACTGCGCAAGTAGAGCGAATCCACTTTTTCATTGTCGTCTTTCCAGAAACTGAAGAGCGTCATGGCAAGATTGAGTTGGGATTGGACCGACTCACATCTGAGGCTGATCCTCTTGGGGTCTCGGCGGTATCAGGCCCGGTGCGCCTTAGCAGTATACGCGTATGAGGCAGTTTGTGGATACCTGCATTGCCTGATGAATGTCATTTCTCCCGAAGGGCGCTTGCGACGACCTTGCATGCAGGACATCACCAATACATTCTGGATCCTTTGCAAGCTGGGGAGAATTCATGTCTTTAACAGCCACATGGGATAAATGTAGCAAAAATTGCATGTTCGGCCTGTTCTCGGCATGCTTGAACCGCATACATGCGAACAAGAGTGTGTGGTGTCTGTCTGTTGTGCATCGATCGTCAGTGAAGTATGCACCTAAGATACAAAGGCACCCCACTTGGCTGTTACGGACACAGGTACGGGCAACATCAGCAAATCACCGGTTTTGGAACAGTGACCACACCAGTATGTCATCTTACAGCATTATTACAACATACCACAGTAATTCTACAGTCACACATGGTCACAGGCATGTGTCATGACAGTAATACGTCACGTCACATTACCTTACAGGCACGCTACTCATACACGTATACAGTAATATATGGTAACAGTCGTCGGCAGCGCTCACAATGCACCACAGGCACATAGCACCCGCAGATTAGCAAACCCCACAGCAGCTCACAGCTTATCATACGCACACAGGACCTACAGATCCACAAGCAATCATGTCATATGGAGTCGGATTACAACTATTTACCATTAGGAACAGTAGTGTAAACTATGTACAGTGACACGCGATTCACAGCACCGGGACGCTAAACCTCAAGAGAGCCTGATGGTAATGCTAAGCCGAATGTCAGTGGAAATAACACGAAGTCGCAAACATACACCTACTCGGATAACAGCTACTTGAAGAGTCAACAGGACTGCCAGCCTGAGTAGAAAGAGACGAGCCTGAGCGACGGCGCTTCACTCTGCGTGGACCACAGGTATCTGGGGCAGGGTTGGAAATACCACCGTTGCGCAACGTATTGCGAATGCACCCAATGTCATGTTCAGCAGTTGCCAGTTTCCTTCCTGCTTCCTCAGCCCGACGCTTGTAGAGATTACTGAGGGCAGTACTCTCATCGCTCTTGGCCTGGGCAAGTTCTTGCTCAAGCTGACAAACAATGCGATGCGACCTGGCTACCTCAAGTACCAATCGCGCATCCTCCCTTTCGAATTCCAACTGCTCGGAGTCCAGTGATTCGTCGTAATCATGCACCGGCTTTCAGTACGAGCGTTAGTATTCTTGTTGTAGGCATATATTTGATTCTTACCTCTTGAATGCTTCTCAGTACCACAAAGTCATTCGTTGCCAACGGTGACCGTCTGATAGGCGCGGGTGTCATGAACTGCGCGAGCAGGCTATGGTGTCAATATAATGCATAATCTGACTCTAATTAGAGTCAACTGGTGATGCAATATTTACTCTGACTACAGTGGACACCATAATGCATTATAATGGAATATTACAGTACCAGATGGTGC